>JAMZAV010007451.1:0-49655 GCA_024449915.1 Sweltsa coloradensis
TTTTGGTTTTTACCACCCCCCAGCACTAAAGTACCAGCACAACTGGTCAATCCTCATTCAAGCATGGACGTCTCAACTATAACACCCTGCGGGAGCTCTTCACATGGGTCTCAACTGCACTCTGTTCAACCAGAAGGCACTACAGTCAGGACGGTGGTGCACACCCGAAAACCACCTCAGCAGCGTTTGAAAAGATTGCTACAGCGCATTTTCTTTTTAAACGACAAACATTCTGTCTACGGTGCTGTATCCATCTATCCTGAAAAAGATTTTAACCCGTTTGTGGAGATTGGGCGCATAAACGGAACCTACATACTATTTAATGCAGCGAGTTGGGGTGTGCTAGCCGCCAAGTTATGCAATGGAGACTACACCCCGGGGGACCTCGTATCACTCAAGCGTGTCATTCATAAATATGGAAAAGTATATCTTACCATCAAAGCAGATCAAAAAGGTATATGTCTGACTGAGGAAGAGGTAGAAACTCTGAAGAAATATATTGTATGTATTACACGCCAGGAATTGAAATATGAAATGCAATTTGAAGTAGTTAAAAAATATGTACACGCGGCAATGAACTCTAATGACTTTATTAATCCTACAGATGCTACAGCATGTAATGATTATGAATATTTATTCGATGAAGTTAAAGCGTATGATATTCTGTACCATCCGCAGTTTTTTACGGTAATCTGTAAATTGTTAGTCAGATTCATTAACATTTGTAAAACATAGAATAAAAACCATGTACTCTTTATTCTCTTTGTTGTTATTCCACCCACATTCCTCTCTTATCCTGAATCATAACTAGTTTCCTCTATAAAGACAGAATCTTGTTTGTTAATATATAAATGGTGTTGTTTTTGTTAATAGGGATCCAAACTCGGTTTATGTCGTATTCGCGGCCCTCGCCGAGGGTTGGTACATGCTGTACCGAGTCCCCATCGTAATTGAAGAATCAAAAATGAGGGAGCGAATACGGCATAACAATGCCACTTGGATACATGATCTAGGAATATGTGAAGATGACTGTAGTTGTCGGGGGTGGTTAGATGATGACGCCCCCGATGACGATGAGATAACTTTATCGATGTTGAATTAAACAAACAAAAAATGTTATCAAAATAGTGTTTTACTTGTCTATTAGGTTAGTTTACCATATGTCACAGTAGCTCAAGGGTATAGCTCAGGTGGACTGTGGTTCTCATCCTGATTCACCTATGAATACAGAATCTTGTTTCATTTTCTTTTAGTTGTAATTAATACTCCAAGATGAAGCATCTACTGTTCTATATGGCATTTATTCCTCTCGTATTCGGCGGTAAGCAACCGAGTCAAACATGAAATAAAAAAATAAAAAATAAATAAATAATAATAATAATCTAACAGATCAACAGCAATGATCGATTTTCAGCCGATATATTGAAGCAAGGAGAAGGCGTGATCCAACTTAACATAAGACCCCGGCGGCCTCGCCCTCAAACTCCTCAAAGCCCTCAGCGCCCTCAAAGGCCTCAGCGCCCTCAACGGCCTCAACGCCCTCAAACGCCTCAACGCCCTCTCCCCCCTCAAATACCTCAGCGTCCTCATCCACGATGCCCCAGTAAGCAGAGCGTGGGTTCGATCCTCGGGCCCTGCACGCTTGCACTGCGCCGCTCTGCTCATGACTTGTTCTGTGCTCAACCGCCGCTCAAGCTCAGGCCGGCAGTACGCCGACTGGCGAGCTGGCAGGAAGTCTAGCCTGATAAGAGCCGTAGAAGCGACTGTAACACACTGACTAGGGACTTGGGATCGAACCCACGCTCTAAAAGCTACAGGGAACTAGCCTTTACTAAATTTACGGTAATCACACCTGGTTCCAAGTGTGTCCCGACTAGGGTTCGAACCCATAAAAGTTGAGGTTGGGATCCTAGCTCTGATCTAAGAAAATTATTAGTATTGGAGTAAAAAGCTGATGCTAAAAAAGTATGCCCCGGCTGGGGATCGAACCCAGAACCTTAGCCTCAGTACGCCTACGCTCTACCAATTAAGCTACCGGGACTATGCTATTTGAATAGCTTAATATGATGTAAATGATGATTGAGTTTCAACCCACGTATTAAAATAAATTAATATTCCAACCCCCGAGCGAGTGATAAGCGGTCGCTTAAGCGGTGGCCTAAAATGGCGGTTAAGCCTTTTGGCAAAAATCATCTCTGATAATTTTTTAGGGGTGGGACACCCTTAAGAAATGGCGGTTAAGCCTTTTGGTAGAGGAACCAAAATTGACGGAGTAGAGGAACAAAAATTAACGGAGAGCTAGATATCGAGATGAAGAAGCACCTCAGTTCAAAACATTTTTGAAATTCAATATGGGGTGGGGGTGGGGGGTGATTTAAAAACAAAAAATTAAAATGAGGGTTAAGCCCTTATGGTAGAGCAACGAAAATTGGTAAAAAGATGGGTACTGATGACCAGAAAAATTTTTAGGGGGTGGGCGTGAGGGTCGATGTGGTAAATCCGTTATAATACTACTATTGTTACATGAACCACCGTGTCCCTTGCTGAGTTGCAAGAGAACCTGAACCCAACTTGCCTTGGACTGGCAGACCATAACCTACAATCACTTAACCTAGAACCAGTGCCAGTGCCTTCAACTACTACCAACACTTCAGGTATCATAGGCGAAAACGGACAACACAGTGAGTCTATCAAAACAGAAAATAGATTTGACAAAAGTGATAAAATATACGAGCAAATGAGGGCAGATATGTTAGAACTTTCAGCAGCTGTTAGAGAATATGTTATATAATATGTCGGAAATTTGTTCTCAATATTATCAAGATGGAATATTCAAAACTTATTTCTAGTTTAGTAGACCTGTTATGACTATATGACTTACAGATTCCTTTGCGAATGTTATTGTGAATTTATTACGGAACTTAAAATTAAATATAATCAATACATTGCAGAGTTTTATGCTGATATGTTTGATGAAGAAAACGTGAGCCCTGATTCTGTACTTAAATTTACTAGAAAATATATTGATATTCTGGACGCTGAAGATAATTACATAATTTGGGATTTTAAATTCATGATACACGAGATTGGCGCGGTAAATATTGCAAATGATACTTTGAAATCATTTAGATTTGAAATGTAGGTCATGTTAAACCAATGTGCAACGTGTGTGGGAGGAGCTACTCACTGTTTCACCAAGTTACCGCTAGGAGCAAACACCACTCTACAAAGTGAAAGTTGACTAGCCTCACAGACAGCAACAGAGTTTGGTCGAGTATAGTCGTGTGCAAGACATCGTCATCATCAACATGGTTTCAACGCAAGAACACATCTGCTGCTGCTGCCGATGCTACCGCTGCTCCGCCTACAACTCTCAACGAGGAACATCTTAAAAAGTACGGACAAGTTCTGCTCAAGAGTGTATTCTTTCTAAATGGTTGCTGCACGAAGATGCTGATAACTGGGTTGCATATGCGGGATGGCTTCCAACCGTTTGTGCAAATCCTGGGCTCCAATGGTAAAGGAATACGTCTGAATATCAACGAATGGACACTGCTGGTTCAAGAAATGGAAATTCTCAACACCTACATCTTCAATCCTGGAGATGACGCAGACAGCATCCCAGAGAGAAAGGTTGGTCAGTACACATTGTTCGTTTTTAATCATCAAGGCAATATCGTGCTTTGGACTAAAATCTACGAGTGAAGGTGTGTACCTTGGTGAAGGGACGTGCCTTAATTTGGTGAAATATTCACGAAGTGATACTCATATTTTACGTAACTTTGAAAAGTGCTATCCAGAGATGGAAGACTGGTATTTTAATTTCCTCATGAGAATAAAAAAAAAATATGATAGTAAAGTGTCTGCACTAGGAGCAAAGAAAATAAAACTACATGATTTCGTAAAGAACTTTGTTGAATGTATTTGACACGAAGAAATGTTTATAAATGAAAATCTGGAAAAAATTGTGTACGAACTTGGTACTGCATTTATACGTTCAGAGATTGAACTTATAAGTGTGGATTCTATATCATCTGATGCAAACTATGTACCCACATTGTATGCATATGTGTATTGATTGTTGCTGTAATAAATTACTAGAGCCTTCTAGTATTTTAAAAACCTGATTTAAGCATTGACTATTAATTTTATTTACCCTGGGACAACCATATCCCATATCCTTCACATTCACATAATACATGTTTGTGCTGGTCTCAATATAATATATGAATGGTGACGTCAATCAAGCTGGTAATGGGATATTTGCAAGTCTCATCAGGTTTTGCATGACGTCATCATCATACTTGAACTACTTGACACACATATAATACTGTGGCTAGGTGCAAAAAGGGCCAATGTCAGAAAAGTGAGTTTTGAGTTATTAAGGTTTGAATGAAACAACAACAAAAATTATTTTGTTATTTTCATTTAATGGACAACTTTATTACTGTGGAACAACGGATATAAGTGATATTGATTATGTACATGTATCAAAATAATAAATTGAAACAAAAACTGCAAAAAAGTGTAAACTGGTCAATTTTGACCTTTTACATTGGCCCTTTTGAAAAAAAAATGGGAAAAAAATGAAAAAAAATATGACATTGGCCCTTTGGTAAATTCCAGTTTGTTTGCTATATCTTCTTCATTCACAAAGTTTCCCACTTCTTTGAGTATCTTGTGTCAGCATTTGAAAAGAAGCTTTAATTTAAATTTGCATTGTAAATAATTGTTCAAAACTCATTAAAACATTAACCAACATGATACTTAAACTTCTGCGAAGCTCTTTTTAAACGTCTTCAACGTCCGATTTAGGCAAAACATCCTGTTCGTTCAGGTCTCCCTCCTACAGCCTTCAGTCATTTAGTCAAGACCAATAATTGGTTCATATTCAATAATTCGATGGATCTTTTGTGTAAAATTTGTGAAGGGCGTAGGTCTTAAATCATTACACCAAGAGAAGGTCTAGACTTGCATACAACAGGTACCTTGGTCAATTAGGCATTAATTAACCGGATATTTCAATGAATATGCCCTTTGAAGCAAGTCTACATTTAATAAGTCTAAGAACCATATTTCTAGATAGTTACCAGGAGTTCACAGGGTTAACTCAAAACAAAAAACGGCTATATTGGGTCGGTAAACAGCCCCTAGCTGTCACAACACTTGCACAACAACATCCTAACAAGCACCGCCAGCAATTGGTAAACAACATAACCTTACAAGCACCGTCAGCTATAGAAATGGACTCATTTTACCAATTTCTGAAAAAATAATTAAGGGCCAATGTCATCGTATCCCAGCATAGATCGGGAAAATATAAAACTGTCAAGGGCCAATGTCATACCCTATCTTCTACACTAGGATAGCTAGGACATTGGCCATTATTGCATTCGAAAGCTGAGAGTTTTTACATTGTAAGCCATATCCTAACTCAAAACAGCACTTTTCTGACATTGGCCCTTTTTGCACCTAGCCACAGAAAAATTATTATTATTTTAATAAATATAAATAAATAAATAAATTATAAATTATGAAGTCACACTGTTTGGTGGTGGTGGTGGTTGGGAGGAAGGGGGATGGGAGGGAGAGAGAGAGAGAGAGAGTGAGAGGGGAGGGGAGGGGGAAGTAGGGGAAGTAGAGGAGGGGCTAATGACCTCACACTGTTGGGTGGTGGTCGGCCGGCAGCATTAATGACATTACATAATTAAAAAACACATCAAAGGCCTGAGCGCCCTTCCGTACCGGCTTAGGAACTATTCACTCCCTCTTCATGTAGAGGTGTATACTTGTACCATGTATTAGTCTAAGTGAATAAAGATCTACTCTACTCTATTATCCTTTTTGAATTTGGCACCAACATTGTTGTTTTATTGTATTATAATTTCAAATAATACTGTTTGAAATATTTACTTAACTGCAGTTCATTCAGTTTTTTAACTCAATAGGATAGAGGTTAAATAAATAAATAAATAAATAAATAAATAAATAAATAAATGAAAAAAAAAATTTTCAACAAAATTTGCCTTGTCTTTATAATACAATACATTCATACAAATAATATTATGCAGATTTAAAAGTGTAAAAAAGTATAGCTGCCATCTGGAATCGAACCCGAGACGCCTGCGTCGAAAGCAAAAACCTTACCACTGTGCTTGATGCAAATAGGGCTAGTTGTCCAGTTATAATACTAGTCGAGACAAAGCCTTTGATAAATACGTGTTTTAGAAGTAAATGTTGCTTCCTTTTCAACGTGCAATAGAAAAAGGCTAATAAAAACTTGTAAAACATTAGAATACGTCGTTTTACGTTTCTTTTGGGACGAATCTCGATGTGAGTTTCGGCGCGCAAACCAGGTTCTTGGAGTTGTGTTTGTTGCTGCTGCAGCCGAATTCTCTCAGTCGGAAGGAAGTGTTAGATATTTTTTGTTGAAAGGTTTGCATTCTGGGCCTAGCATAGTTAATGGCTGCCTTGAGAAAATGTCAAAGGAGAAATGAATATTTGACCAAGAAAAATGACAATTACGTACGAAATTACTAAAGCCACAGTATTTATAAGCTCACACGTAGCCTACATTCTACGATAAAATTCCGACAGGTTGGTGATACTTTAAGAATAATATATATATTTAAACATGGCTTTTGGACTTGTGAAAAATTGTTGAAAACATCCTCTTTTCTAGAGGCGTCACGTTTAAAATATAATCAAGCGTTCTGTAGCTACCATCCACGTCGCTCGCCTCTCGGATATCAGGCGAACAGGAAAATAAGAAGTTCATTTCCTAACCAAGTCCATCTTGTTCTTCTTTGTTTATTTCTCGTTCATAAGTTGACGGTTAGCCAGGCACCTTTAGCACGCCATCTACCCTGCTAGCCGCATCACCCCTCGGGTTGAGAAATCGTACGCAAGGTTGCAGCAGTTGGTAGCTCTCGCGGGCGATTTGAACTCATAATTATTTATACTTTTGAAGAAACGCGTAAAAGTGTCAAGTTTGCAATCTAGCAAACGGCATTTGCGATCTTAATGAAAATAGGAGGGGACCTTCGAAATATATCAATTTACAACTGCCACGATTTTGGAAACAATCGAATAAATATTTCCTACTTTTATATTTTTTCGTTTTTTCCCGTAATATTTAGCGCGCCTACTAGTGTGGACGGTATCAAGCTGGAATCATAGCATGGTGGTAAGATGGAAAACTTCCATTCAGCTGGCCTAGGTTTCGAAACCCATAAAAACAAAAAAATAAATTTTTTAACCAACATATTATTGTAGAGGGTGTCCATAGGTATATAATGAGGCCAGTAATTTTGTTTTTCATGATTTTTAACTGAATAATTTTTTGTACAAAAATGCACGAGTAAAAATTTCCAATAATTGTTGCACAATAATTATTCCTAATAATTATTCATCAATGATTATTTCAATTATATCATTGGGCAGAAAATCAATGATTATTTTCTAAAGTTTCAATGATTATTTTTTGTAAGAGAAGTACTATTTTTGTTCAATGAACACGTCAGTGAGGTTCATTTTACGGTTTTCGGGGTCTCGGAAAACGATGAAAAGTGTTGCATAAACGCCCCAAAAAACGGAGGTACCATTTTCAAAATGGCGGCCACTTTGATGGAGAAAACTGGGTATTTTTCCCCCTTTGAGTAAAATCCATTTTATACGTGCGAGACATTGTGGTACCGGGCTAAATTATGGGTAACAAACCCCGCAAAATCTTAATCTGCCCGGTACCACCTTGGACTTTGACCCTTTTGCCCGGATTTCAAGATGACGTGCAACAAGTTGAAAAAAAGAATTCGCCTATTTAAAGTCCTATTAGTGCTGGATGAACACCTTAACAGGTGCACGAAATTTGGTCAAAAATTACTTTTTGTACCAATGCATTTTTATTTTTCTGCAATTGTTTATTTTTCATTATCATCAACCCTCATGCATAAGGCTATGATAGATTATCTTGAATTAAATATGTTGTCTGGCCATGCGCAGTCATTTTCCCCCTCCTGAGCTCAAAAAACGTATATTTTGCACGAAAAACGGCATTACTTTGGATTTTAACTGTTTCCCGCTCTACTTTCAAATATTCTAGGGATTTTTTTTGTTCATACGTTGGTGAACCTGTACGCAGTCCGTACATAGGGTTGGGATTAAGTTGAAGCAAAGATGCAATCGTAAACAAAGTGAATTTGTCAAGTATCTAAGCCTCCTCACTGTATTTCAATAATATATCAACCATATTTATATCATCATATTCAAATTTAAATAATTAATTTTATTAATATCTTTAATATTCATGAAATCAAAAATATTTTGTTCAATAATGCTTCATTATTGAACAAACAATCAAGTCAATGTATCAATGTTAGGAATATAAGCCCGTAATTAGCATACAACTGGATAATTGCTAATTATGTCAATTAAGCCATATAATGTCTGATTTTCGATCTGTAAAGTAGATCAATATGTAAACTCAGGGTAATGAAGATGATTGCCGCTTAGTTGGAGTGATTTCAACGAATAATAAGGGAGTAATTAGAGTTTCAAGACAAAGTTTAGGCATATGGAATAGCATTGCCCAAAAATATCATTGGAATTAGTCCGCTTCACTGATAAGCTAGGCAGACTCATGACGCCAGGGCCTACGTGACCAAGTAGAAGAATTCGGCGTATCTCCAGAGGCAATGAAGGTTCTAGTAGCTAGGTAAAGTGGATTCCAATACAAGGAAACACTACAGTTCGAGGTAGGGATGAACCATGTTAAAACTGCAATAGTTAGGGGTTTTCATGAGATGAGATCGACTTAAGTCCATAGGAATAATGGAAGCAAGGTGAGGGTATCACGCGACACTTGGAGTGGGGATGACTGATATATAATAACCCTGGCCAGGAACGACATGTAGAAGTCAGGTCGGTGTGGTGGTGTGAGGGTGTCACCGTGTCGTGTCGGCGCGAGCCGCGAGGAGTGCTAATTAGCAGATGTAACTTGATCGGAGGCGCGAGCCTGCCACTCTTAGTATGGAGTCAGTTAAGTGTTTGTTATAGGCTTCCTTAGCCTCGAAGGAAGGAGTTTGTGTGTGTTTTTGTACAATGTGAAATTCATTAAGATCATTTTATACCTAATTGTTCTACAACTTCGAGTGTTCCTTCTACTGCGCATAACGTAGCCGAACTTGGTTGTGACAAGCTAAATGTCACCAATTTACTAATTGTTCTACAATGTATCAATCATCAATTGCGCACGAAACAACGTTACCGAACTTTACCGTGGCTAGCCTAATGTCACCAGCGCAATTAGTATAAAACTGCAACATAAAATCACGCTACGTATAATTGTGTGCGTGCCTAAGACTGTTGCGAGCGGTTATGTAGTAATGAGCCCAACACTAACCTTAGTGTGGCGCTTGATGGCACATGGCACAAAAGAGGGCACACATCTCTAAATGGAGTTGTAACCGCTACATCAGTGGACACCGGTAAGGTGATTGACTTTGACTGCCTAACAAAATATTGTCCAGATTGCAAGGGTAAAAACTGTACATCAAAGGTGTGTTTGAAAAACTTCGAAGGGCCTAGTGGGGGCATGGAGTCAGCGGGTGCCGTAACCATTTTCAGCCGGTCTGTTGAAAGGTACGGCGTGAAGTATGTAAACTATCTTGGCGATGGAGATTCCAAAGGGTTCAAGAAAGTTCTGGATGCTGAACCCTATGGAAGTGATTTGAAGATAGAGAAGCTTGAGTGTGTGGGCCATGTTCAAAAAAGAATGGGCTCAAGGTTGCATAGGCTCGTCAAGGACAAAAAGGGACAAAAGATGTCCGATGGTAAGGTTTTGGGTGGAAAGGGTAGGCTATCCCATAGTGAAATCGACAGTTTACAAAATTACTATGGTGCTGCAATCCGCAGAAATGCAAATGATTTGGAAGGTATGAAAAAAGATGTCTGGGCAATCTACTTTCATAAACTTTCCACTGATGCAGATCCACAGCACGGACTATGTCCCAAAGGAGAGAGCTCGTGGTGCAAGTATAACCGCAGTTTGGTCAATGGCACAGTTTATAACCATAAACATTTTCTGCCTGCTGCTGTAATGGAGGTTATTAAACCCATATTTCAGGACCTTGCCAGTGAGACACTTCTAAAAAAATGTTTACATGGCCAAACTCAAAACTGTAATGAGTGTGTAAACAGTGTGATTTGGACGCGATTGCCCAAAACGGTGTTCGTAGGAGCCGACACCCTAAAAATGGGTGTAAATGATGCTGTCATGTGCTACAACGATGGCAATGTCTCAAAACTAAAGTTGTTTGAAAACATGGGGATTGCACCTGGAACTAACACTATTGATGGACTTCGCGACTTGGACAGGGCGCGTGTACGAAGTGCACAATTGGCCGCGGAACAGTATGAGAAGACTGCAAGGATGAAAAAAAGAAATTTAAAGAGAAAAAAGGAGGATGAGGAAGACATTGACAATCCAGAGTATGGTGCTGGAATGCATTAAGGTAGGGCTTTTATAGCTATCACTGATTTTCCATGAGAAATGTACACTTAATTTTTAAAGCTCGTTATCTCAAAACTACATTTTTCATAGTTTGGGTACACTTATTTTAAAAACTATACTAGCTACAGGCCCCAAATTTTTACACAATGTCAACACATATGTGTTGCACATTAAGTGCCACAAACAGGTATGTCAGATCACAATTGTGTAATTTATGAATTTTTTTTAATTCAATATTTTGAAAAAATTTGCACAAAAGTTATGCAAAACCAAAAAATTCACACCACTAAAACTATTCAACAAAAATCAACCATTCTGGCACTAATTGTTTATAACACAATAAAGAGCACACACAAAAAAAATTAGGTCTGTACCTACAATACTTTAAAATATATGTGTACCGAAAAACTTGGAAATTAACACTGTTCGCATATCCCTCACCGGTGGCCTTAAAAGGGTTCAAGAAAGCGTTTTCCGGGTAAGAAGAACGATGGAACGTGTTGCGGTAACGACCAAGAATAGGAAGTACCATTTTCAAAATGGCGGCCACTTTGATAATGGCGAAAAGTGTTTTTCCCCCTTTGGGTAAATGCCATGTTATACTGTGAGACATTGTAGTACCGGGCTGAATTATGGGTAACAAGCCCCGCTGAATCCTAATCTGCCCAGTACTACCTCGAATTTTGACTCATTGGCCCGGAATTCAAGATGGCGTCCAACAAGGTGTTGAAAAGCGTAGGAAAAGTCATTTAACCTTTTCAATGCTGGGTTTTGAACGGAGCACCCAACACCCCAGTGCTGGGTTATTTTGAGCAAAAAGTCAATTTCTCTCACTTGAATTTGATAGTAATATTTAACTTATCAAAACCTTTAATCATCCTTGAAATGAAGTAGATTTCATTACACTATATACCTTGTTTAGATTGTCTTGAATTTATACTGTCAAGACTATTATTTACATGTGACAATTGCCCTAGCATAGGCCTACGTAAGTGTGAGCTGGTTTTTGTCACCTAGGCCTACTGACAACGTCCTCTACTTCTCTATTATTTCAACCTTTACTTCAAAGTGTATGATTGCTAACCAAGTCCGAATAGCGATCAAAAACCTCCTAATTACAACCTATTTTGCCTAAAAACTGTGTCCTTTCATCATCCCAACCTTTTCTAGACGCCATTATTATCTTCACTTGTTGTTTTTGCCAATTTGCACTACTGAAATAACTGACAGAGCAATCTGTGGTCAAACTACCAAACTAGAAGATGGTTAAACAGCTTGCACATAGAGTGCAGCACAGTTTAAAAATCGACTTTTGACAATCGATTATATCTATCAGCAGCAACAAGCGCGCGCGTTTCGAAACAACCCCAGATCGAGTATACTCGACGGCCGCACTGGGGAAACAAGATGGCGCCATCGAGTATACTCGATGGCCGCACAGAAAAAGTTAATGTGGGTGATTTGGGAAGCTCTAAATAAGATTCTGGATTTGCATGGGAGGAGGAACCAAGTGCAGGTTCGGTAACTTTCAATGGCGAGAAGGGTTGGAAAGGATCTTTATTAATCGGAGAAGAAGGAATCAATACTGTAGCCTGTAATGAAGTTGATAATCTGGTCGATTTGTCTTTTCCACCAAATGACTCTGAGGTCATGGAAGCTATTAAAGAAATGTTAAACTCTATTCCTGACGAAACTGCAATGCCCGTGAACATTGACAATGCTGCATCCAAACACACTATTTTAGACCTGGACAGCGACATTGATCATTTTCTCCAAGTCGAGGATGTACAGCACAGTATGCAGTTCGACTTAGTAAACTTTGTTGTGGGCAATGAGACCGTTAACACAGATGTGTTTTTGGAGAAAACGTGTAACAAGATTGGGAGCGGAAACTCCGGAATGCCAAACTCTCCTAATAACTCTCAGCCTAAAACTGTGAAAGAGGTGTTAGGCCGGTGTCACACTATCCGTTTCTGACGGTCCCGCGAAAGCGGATGCGCTTTTGCGGGATGGTGACAGTACACGGTTTTAAATGCGACGTGTCACACCTGTCCGTTGCTAACGCACTACCGCAACATGCTGCCGCGAAACGGGATGAACGGACAGCGGGATGTGAGCGACAACACACGCAGTTAAGTGCAAGGTGTCACACTGTCCGGTTGAAACTGACCGTTTTCAAGTTTTTTCAGTTGTTTTACATCACTTTTTACATAATGTTATGTGTTTGATGTGGACAAATTCATAGAGTGCGTAGGCCTACATGAAAGGCCACCACTATGGGAAAAAAGTTCGAAAGATTATTCAGATAAAAATTGCCGAGAACGGTCGTGGATAGAAATTGGCAAAATCATGTACGGGGATTGGCAGGAGGTGGAGCCAGCAGGGAGAGATGAGAGAGGTAGGTGATAAAAATAAATAGTCTATTTGCTTTTATGTTTACCTTTATTATCTAGTAGTCACTTATGTTTTTAACAATACGTACCGTCAGGTGGGGTGACTAAAGTCAGTGGGGTTACTATGCTCATTTGTAGGTTAGAATGATCCATGCTAGTTTAATCATTATCATGCTCATCATCATGCTTGTCCATCAGTTCGTTTAGCGACCACTTGCCGGCGAGCTGTGACGTCACGTGAATCTTCCCTATAGTTGTACAAAAACAACTTTTGTGTTTAACATTTGTGTTTCTTTGTATGTTTCTTTGTACGTGTATAGGCTGCAGAGGGCAGAATTGTTGCCCTATCGGGAAAATATCAATAAATACAATACAATACTGTGGCCCGTGCTATTACATGCGCGCGTCTCCTGACCGGGTTTATTCTCTGTTGTGTATTAGGCCTATGTGTGTGCTGTGGAAACGGGAAAGTTATCGTTGGCAGACGCGAGGAACACAAGGCTGCAGGATCGAAATAACAGCCGAACGACCACGTTAACAAGTGATTGCAGTAAAATGTCACTGTGTTGAGAAAAATCGAGACATTCTTTATATTGGGTTCGTGGAATGATTTTTTAAATTACCCGAAATAAATATGGTTGATACATAATCGCATCAAGAATGTGAAAGGTTTAAAAATTATAATTTTGTTAATAAACTGTCAACGAAACAAGTTCTTTTCTCATCTGTAAATGCTATGAGAAATTTACGTAAATAATACTACAGGATTAATGATTAATGATTATAATTATACAGGAGAACTGAAAAGTTTTCGTCCTGCTAAAACGCAATTCATCGGATTGGTGTGACATGGTAGAGGCTATCCCGCAAAAGCGCATCCGCTTTCGCGGGACCGTCAGAAACGGATAGTGTGACACCGGCCTTAAATACTGAGCTCTCACTTGATGACGACACCGAATTATTGCTGAATGAGTTTCTTGAAGAATCCATGACATGTGTTCCACCAGGTCCAAACGATTAGCGTTCCAAGGTTTGGAGTGTCCCGCAAAGGCACGATGCTACCCAGCTGATGGTACTTTGGAACCACTTAAAACTGAGATGGTTTCTGACGCTAATGCAGACCAAGCAGTGACTGTTACCATCGGAAGAATACCAAACGAAGAACGTCGTGATAATGTGTCAGGCAACGGGAATGAAGGAGACAAGAGAGAGATGGACAGAACGGAAACGAAAGACGCCGCATATATCTTAAGGTGGACCAAATGGATAAATGTGCGCCACGCACTCCTTGTTCTGCCAAATCTGCAAATACGCTTGTCCCAGTGATGTAAATTACGACTAGACAATCACGTTGAACTGTGAAGATTCGTTCCTCGGATCGTAAAGGAACAATCTCGAAATAACATCAGTTTCGGACGCACCAAATCACTACCGTGTAGAACGCGTAAAATGTATGTAAAATCTACCAATACCGTTACCCCAGCAGTAACGAAAACAAACCCAAAAAACAAAAGCGGTGACATTGAAAAACAGAGGCAACAATATTATTCTAAGCAGCTTCAAACAATACTCCAATGTCCAAGAAATCTAAACAAACGTTAAAAATTAAAACTTCCAACACTATTCCAGCGTACGAACATAATTACGCTCGGGTCCTCGTGTCCAAGAAGAAAACCAAAACTCTTCCCGCATTGTCTAATGAAGTTATCTCCATACAAGAGATCGATTCAGTTGAGGAAGCCCCAATACGCAAAAGTGAGCACGGATATTGCAATCCAGTTTCTGCAAACAGACTTTCTATTGTTCAGCCACCAAAACAAAATCCCACAACAAGATTGTGGAGTTAAACACACTGAACGACATAGAAGAGAATACCGACTTCACAAACAACACCAAAAAAGTCGGATCTGTGCCAAGTTAAGAACCAGTGTCAGAAGTTCCAGTTTCGTTAGGCTGGATTCAATGAATGACGGGACATTTTACCGAGGTTTCTGATTTAGACAACTTGGCAGAGATGTTAAATTCTCTTACAGAAATCCCGCTCGGAAGATGTTCTTCTTTGGAATCTGCAAACAGGATATTGTTCTAGTTTACGGAACAATCGTCAAAGAGGAAGGCTGACTCTATGGCTGATTTGACATCAGGAGGTGAGTTAACAAATACCTCAAATAAGTATTAATAAGGATAGATTAGATTATACACATTCAAATTTGAATTTCAATTAGGTTGTTCACATTGAATTTTTTTTATTCATTCGGGCCATTGTCTACAATCCCCAGCAGTCTGGTAGTGATTTGAATGGCGGTAGTAATCCGTCCGGTAGGTAGGGGTAAAACGTGGTCTGTGATTCTATTTGTAGCGTTACGGTGTATTTTTCACATTTTTGAAGACGAAAAATTAAATGGGAAAACATAAGAGTAAATCGCCCTCATTTACATTTTACGGTTTTCGGGGTCGCAGAAAGCGATGAAAAGTGTTGCATAAACGCTCAAGAAACAGAGGTACCATTTTCAAAATGGCGGCCACTTTGATGGAGAAAACTGGGTCTTTTTTCCCCTTTGAGTAAAAACCATTTTATACGTGCGAGATATTGTGGTACCGGGCTCAATTATGGGTAACAAACCCCGCTTAATCTTAATCTGTTCGGAACCACCACAGGTTTTGACCCATTTACCAGGAATTCAAGATAACGTCCAACAAGGTGTTGAAAGCGCAGGAAAAGTCCAATTAATTTTGGGTATACACTTAAGGAGGGCTCATATTATGGTTTTCGGGATCAAGGAGAACGATGGAATGTGTTGCAGAAATGCCTAACAACCGGAAGTACCATTTTCAAATTGGCGGCCACGTTCATATGGAAAAAACTGTATTTTCCGTTTTCTTGGGATAAATACCATTTTGTTCTAGGGCGCTAAGCTACGCTCCTTTTAATCATTCAAATTCTTATTAAGATTCTATTTTACCTTTTCTTACTTGAATATCACTATAGCCTTATAATAACAATTCAGTCTCACCTACTTACAGCACATCCTTGTACACCAGGGATCCTTGTCTCCAAGGATGTCACCTACTTTCACTTGTCACTTTCATAACTATAGTCTTATTCATAACCTAAAGTCCTTGCCTGTAAAAAGATAGGGTGAAACTACACGAATAAGACACCTTGAGCACTGGATGGTACTATTCTCAGTTTGTATTAAAGCAGGACATTTAAGCCCAGTAAGGTCACTTAGTGCTTGGTCTTGGACATGTGAGGTAGCTCAAGTGTCCAACCCTAGTCCTATCTGATATTGTGAGGTAGCTCAAGATATCAGATTCCTCCAGCTGATTGAACGGTAGTTCAAGAGCTGATCCTTTCCTCTGGACCCTGTTGCATTGTAACATAATGTGTCCTTAAAAAGTGTCAATTAAATTCAGTGTGCATCACAAAACTGGGTGAGTCAAAATATACTATTATTATTATTTATAAAATCATCATTATTGTAAATGCCAATCTTATAATGAGTATAGCTTGCCTAATGGCTCTATCTGTAAATGAATCTCTGTTAATTACTTGCCATGTTTTCATTAAGTAAAGACAAAGTTATAATTATCTCTGGCAATCTTCAATCAGCTTCCAATTAATCTATCAATGATGTGCCATTGTCCAAACTCTCAGTTACTATCTCCACATTATCATGCAAAGTACTCAATGTTAATTCAATCTATCAGTGTGTTATAACTAAAGGTGTTACGTGAAAATTGTTACATGATCGCTTCAGTTACTTTCACTTGATGATTATACAATAAAAACCCTTTTTCTGATTGACTCGTGTGTTTTTCCAACGTTGGCTACCCAACAGCCAAGTTTCCAAGCTCCTCCGAAGTATTTGACCCTCTTTACCACGCTCATAAAATTAATTATTCTCTAAATTATCATTTAGTCTTCTCAGCTAGACTATAAACAGCTGAGTGGTGAGAGCCTATCCTCGAGCATATCCGCCCCCTACCAATTTCATATGTGTGAGACATTACTTACAAATGTAAGTAAACAACCCTGTCGAATTTAAATTTTCCCGTTACCACCTTGGATTTTGACCCTTTTGCCTGGATTTCAAGATGACGTGCAACAAGTTGTTAAAAAAGTATAAATCTATTTAAAGTCCTATTTGTGCTGGATGAACACCTTAAAAGGGTCAATAAAGCGTTTTCCGGGTCAAGAAGAACGATGGAACATGTTGCGGTAACGTCCAAGAATAGGAAGTACCATTTTCAAAATGGCGGCCTTTTTGATAATAGCGAAAAGTGTTTTTCCCCCTTTGGGTAAATGCCATGTTATACTGTGAGACATTGTAGTACCGAGCTGAATTATGGGTAACAAGCCCCGCTGAATCCTAATCTGCCCGGTACCACCTCGAATTTTGACTCATTGGCCCGGAATTCAAGATGGCGTCCAACAAGGTGTTAAAAAGCGTAGGAAAAGTCATTTAATGTGGATGATTTGGGAAGCTCTAAATAAGGTTCTGGATTTGCATGGGAGGAGGAACCAAGTGCAGGTTCGGTAACTTTCAAAGGCGAGAAGGGTTAGAAAGGATCTTTATTAATCGGTGAAGAAGATATCAATACTGTGGCCTGTAATGAAGTTGATAATCTGGTCGATTTGTCTTTTCCACCAAATGACTCTGAGGTCATGAAAGTTATTGAAAAAATGTTAAACTCTATTCCTGACGACACTGCAATGCCCGTGAACATTGAGAGTGCTGCATCCAAACACATTATTTTAGACTTGGACAGCGACATTGATTATTTTCTCCAAGTCAAGGATGTACTAGACTGTGTGCCGCTGGTACCTGTTGACGAAGTGCACATGTGTTTAGATGATGTTACCGAATCTTTGCCAACGGAAGAACCAAACACAAATCATTCACTGTATGGATGTTTCTCTCAGATGAATGAAACCATGCACAATGGATATCTATTTCCCAAGAATAGCATGGAAACTACAGGACAGCACAGTACGCAGTTCGACTTAGTAAACTTTGTTGTGGGCAATGAGACCGTTGGCACAGATGTGTTTTTGGAGAAAACGTGTAACAAGATTGAGAGCGGAAACTCCGGAATGCCAAACTCTCTTAAATAACTCTCAGCCTAAAACTGTGAAAGAGGTGTTAAGTACTGAGCTATAACTTGATGACGACACCGAATTATTGCTGAATGAGTTTCTTGAAGAATCCATAACATGTGTTCCACCAGGTCCAAAACCATTACCGTTCCAAGGTTTGGAGTGTGCCGCAAAGGCACGATGCTACCCAGCTGATGGTACTTTGGAACCACTTAAAACTGAGATGGTTTCTGACGCTAATGCAGACCAAGCAGTGACTGTGAACAACGAAGGAATACCAAACGAAGAACGTCGTGATGTTGTTTCAGGAAACGGGAATGAAGGAGACAAGAGAGAGGTGGACAGAACGGAAACGAAAGACGCCGCATATATCTTAAGGTGGACCAAATGGATAAATGTGCGCCACGCACTCCTTGTTCTGCCAAATCTGCAAATACGCTTGTCCCAGTGATAGAAATTATGAGTAAAGAAGAGACGATCACGTTGAAATGTAAAGACTACAATATTGCCTCAATAATGGAGACGATCACAGTGAACGACGAAGAAAGAACCATTGCTATAGATTGTTGCTACTTCAGCAAATAGTGGTTCATCGAGTTCAATCACCTATTTAGAAGATTCTTTGCAAGAGAAGATCCCTGACGCAGTCGAAGTTAAGCGTATCGACATAGTGAACATTGACGGCATGGAGTTTTCCATACCTACATTTCATAATGTTGATCACCTTAGACAATGGCAGAACGTCCTGGATCATCATCAAAAGAGGATTGAAGATATAGTTGAAAAATTGAAGACACTCAAAATGGACACAGAACTGCAAAAGAAATGAGATGACTCTGTGCTAACTTGCAACAGGAAACTTCGTTCCTCGGATCATAAAGAAACAATCTTCAAAATAACATCAGTTTCGGACGCTCCAAATCACTTCTGTGTAGAACGCGTAAAATGTACTGTAAAGTCTTTCAATACCGTAACCCCAGCAGTTACAAAAACAAACCGAAAAAACAAAAGTGGTGACATTGAAAAACAGAGGCAACAATAATATAGTTATATATTATTATTAAAGTTAAACACACTGAACGATGTAGAAGAGAATACCGACTTCACAAACGACACCAAAGAAGTCTGATCTATGCCAAGTTTAGAACCAGTATCAGAAGTTCCAGTTTCGTTTGGCTGGATTTAATGTATGACGAGACACTTTACCGAGGTTTTCATATTAAGACAACTTGGCAGAGATGGTAAAATCTGTTATGGAAGACCAAAAAGTCAAGCAATCCCGCTCGGAAGATATTCTTCTTTGAAATCCGCAAACATGATATTGTTCCAGTTTGCGGAACAGACATCAAAGAGTGAAGGCTGATTCTATGGCTGATTTAAGTCCCCACTCCCCAGCAGTCTGGTAGTGATTTGAATGGCGGTAGTAATCAGTCTGGTAGGTAGGGGTAAAACGTGGCTGTTTGTGATTCTATTTGTAGTGTTAGGGTGTATTTTTCACATTTTTTGGGGACGAAAAATTGAATGGGAAACATTAGAGTTTATCGCCCTCATTTTCATTTTACGGTTTTAGGGGTCGCGGAAAACGAAAAAAAGTGTTGCGTCCAACAAGGTGTTGAAAAGCGTAGGAAAAGTCATTTAATGTGGGTGATTTAAGAAGCTCAAAATCAGATTCTAGATTTGCATGGGAGGAGGAACCAAGTGCAGGTTCGGTAACTTTCAATGGCGAGAAGGGTTGGAAAGGATCTTTATTAATCGGAGAAGAAGGAATCAATACTGTGGCCTGTAATGAAGTTGATAATCTGGACGATTTGTCTTTTCCACCAAATGACTCTGGGGGCATGGAAGCTATTAAAGAAACTTTAAAATCTATTCCTGACAACACTACAATGCCCGTAAACATTGGCAATGCTGCATCCAAACACACTATTTTAGATCTGGACAGCGACATTGATCATTTTCAGCAATTCGAGGATGTACAAGACTTTGTGCCGCTGGTACCTGTTGACGAAGTGCACATGTGTTCAGATGTTGTTACCTAATCCTTGCCAACGGAAGAACCAAACACAATTCATTCACTGACGGATTTTTTCTCTCAGATAAATGAAACAATGCACAATGCTTATCAATTTCCCAAGAATAGCATGGAAACTACAGGACAGCACAGTACGCAGTTCGACTTAGTAAACTTTGTTGTGGGCAATGAGACCGTTGGCACAGATGTGTTTTTGGAGAAAACGTGTAACAAGATTGAGAGCGGAAACTCCAGAATGCCAAACTCTTTAATAACTCTCAGCCTAAGGCTTTAAATACTGAGCTCTAACTTGATAACGACACCAAATTATTGCTGAATGAGTTTCTTGAAGAATCCATCACATGTGTTCCACCAGGTCCAAAACCATTACCGTTCCAAGATTTGGAGTGTGCCGCAAAGGCACGATGCTACCCAGCTGATTGTACTTTGGAACCACAATACTTAGATGGTTACTGACGCTAATGCAGACCAAGCAAAGTCTGTAAACATCGAAGGAATACCAAACGAAGAACGTAATGATGTTGTGTCAGGCAACGGGAATGAAGGAGACAAGAGAGAGGTGGACAGAACGGAAACAAAAGATGCCGCATATGTTAAGGTGGACCAAATGAAAAAATGTGGACATTTTACCGAGGTTTCTGATTTAGACAACTTGGCAGAGATGGTAAATTCTCTTACGGAAGACCAAAAACGTCGAGCAATCCGCTCGGAAGATGTTCTTCTTTGGAATCTGCAAACAGGATATTGTTCCAGTTTGCGGAACAATCATCAAAGAGGAAGGCTGATTCTATGGCTGATTTAAGTCCCCACTCCCCAGCAGTCTGGTAGTGATTTGAATGGCGGTAGTAATCAGTCCGGTAGGTAGGGGTAAAACGTGTCTGTTTGTGATTCTATTTGTAGTGTTAGGGTGTATTTTTCACATTTTTGGGGACGAAAAATTGAATGGGTAACATTAGAGGTAATCGCCCTCATTTTCATTTTACGGTTTTAGGGGTCACGGAAAATAATAAAAGGTGTTGTATAAACGACCAAGAAATGGAGGTACCATTTTCAAAATGGCGGCCACTTTGATGGAAAAAAGTGGGTCTTTTTTCCCCTTTGAGTAAAAACCATTTAATATGTGCGAGACATTTTGGTACCGGGCTGAATTATGGGAAACAAACACCGCTTAATCTTAATCTGCCCGGTACCACCTCAGGTGTTGACCCATTTGCCAAGAATTCAAGATGGCGTCCAACAAGGTGTTGAAAAGCGCAGGAAAAGTCCTATTAATTTTGGGTAAACACTTAAGGAGGGCTAAAATTATGGTTTTCGGGGTCAAGGATAACAATAGAATGTGTTGCGGAAACACTTAACAACCGGATGTACCATTTTCAAAATGACGGCCACGTTTATATGGAAAAAATGGTATTTTCCGTTTTCTTGGGATAAATACTATTTCATATGTGTAAGACATTAGGGGACTGACCTAATTTGTAAGTAAACAACCCTGTCGAATTTAAATTTTCCCGTTACCACCTTGGATTTTGACCCTTTTGCCTGGATTTCAAGATGACGTGCAACAAGTTGTTAAAAAAGTATAAATCTATTAGGGGAGGCCGTGGTTGTCTCCATCAACCCTTGTTAGATAATAGTTGCCACAGCCTCTAGCGCCGACCGCCTGAAGAGGGCTTGTGGAAGAGACGATCGGAAACGGAGAGTGGTGTGCAAGCATGCTGTGCTGGGACAACAGAGAGACAGTGTAGTGTTGTGTTCTGGACTGCGGGTAGCAGTGGGTTCTGGTCCAGTGTTTGTATCAGTAGAAAAGTAATTAGCAGTTCTGTGTTTTACGCTAGATCATCGTAATGACGTGTGTCACTGTTGTCAATTAGAAAAATATGAAAGGAAGAAGTTTTAGATAAGTATTTGTGTGTACGCGTTGATTAATTCATGCCCCTATCCCGCCACACCTATTTAAAGTCCTATTTGTGCTGGATGAACACCTTAAAAGGGTCAATAAAGCGTTTTCCGGGTCAAGAAGAACGATGGAACATGTTGCGGTAACGTCCAAGAATAGGAAGTACCATTTTCAAAATGGCGGCCACTTTAATAATAACAAAAACATTGTAGTACCGGGCTGAATTATGGGAAACAAGCCATACTGAATCCTAATCTGCCCGGTACCCAGTGGCAGCGCTACGGGGGTGCATGGGGGGGCAATTGCCCCCCCCAAAATATGGCCTGCCCCCCACTTGCCCCCCCAGTCGTAGTACACTGTTCTTAATTAATGTATATCGATTGCATTTTATAATAAATTGTTCCTACCGTAATTCCAGTAATGCTTATAATTATAAAATAAGCGACTGTTCCAGAACGAGTAGTACATGTAGATTTCATCATGTGCTGCCATCTGTTGTGCTGTCTTGACATGCCAGATTTCCAAGTATTGTATTGTTTACCTTCTACCCTCCCCTTTCCATGGAATCCTTGCGAGTTTTAACTTGCGGTAAGGGGAAGTCCACCCCACCCTCCCTGAGATCAGGCCCGAGGGCAATGTTCGTCGCCTACGCCTTGTAGCCGTGCGTAGATGTACACTGACCGTTCAGTTAAGTGACACTGTGACAGCATTAGAGCAGTGCGGGATTGGCGGGGTCCATTTCATACAAGTTTAATCATTATAGTCATGACTTCGTCTAACATTGTTTCTAAAAAGCGATCTTTATCTGTATCTATTGATACTCTATTCAAAATACAAGCGAATAATTCAACAGGTGTACGTTCAAGTACAAGTGGTGTGTAAGTGACATGTGCAAGTGATGAGTGGGAAGATATTGAAGTTGAAGGCGACATATTATCGTCGTCTTTAAGTGAATCCGGAAGCGAGGTCGAGGATGAAGAGATTTATGGTGGAGGGACACCTCGAATCACGGCTCATCATAGCGTGGGTAATAACGATAGTCACGTTAAATATCCAGGACCAGCAGACTTGGAGCAACCAAAACTTGATACACCTAAACAACCATGTTTGCAGTCATATCCTATAACAACATCTAACAAATCGAGTCGTCATTTTCGGTCCGAGTGGTTTAAAAAGTATCCATGGCTAGAATATAGTATTCTATCAAACGCAACATTTTGCTTTTGTCGTGGAATGTTTGGCACGTCAAACGATCTGCCCCTCCAATCACAGTGTATTTACAAGCACAGGGTTTTTGTACTGGAAAAAAGCGACGGAGAAGGATGCAGGCTTTAAACAACACGAAAAAGTTCTTCTCACAAGTCTTGTATGATCGCATGGGACAGTTTTTCGAAAGTTAAAATTCAAGAAGGATCAACATCAGTGATGTGTCAAATAAGTGATTCACACCGAGAACTTGTTAGAGAGAATCGTTTTTATATCGCGACTCTATAGCCGAGATATTGCTTTTAACTGCTGTACAAAAGGTGGGTCAACGTGGTCATGACAAAGAAGAAGGAAGTTCAAATAGAGGTAATTTTCTCAAAGTTTTGAATGTGATTGGAAACCACGATCAACGAATACAGAAAAAGATTGAAAATCTTCCCAAAAATGCTAAGAATACACACCATACAATTCAAAATGAACTCGTCGACATTATGGCAGCAATGGTGTTAGAAAATATCTCCAACGAAGTGAGTGACGCGGGTTTATTTGCTGTAATGGCGGATGAAACTAAAGACGTGAGCAAACAGGAACAGTTATCTATAGTTGTAAGATATTATAAAGAAGGTTCCTTACACGAAAGATTTTTGGGCTATCACCCATGTGAATCGCTTGACGCTAAATCACTCTGTGCATTCATGACTAATATTCTAGCAAAATGTAATATTGACAAACATACATGTATTGCACAGATGGCGCCAGTGTTATGAGTGGCTCTGCTAAAGGTGTTCAAGAAATATTTAAACAACAAGTTCCGCAAGCCATGTATGTTCATTATTTTAATCATAGGCTAAACTTGGTCTTGTGGATGTTTGCAAAGGAAACGATTCTGTTTCCCGATTTAAAGCGCAATTGCAAAGACTCTACGTTTTCGTATCTCGGTCAACAGTACACCCTGCATTTGTTGCATTGCAAAAGGAGGTGGGCAGTCGAGTGATTGAATTAAAGCGCCTGTCAGAAACAGGAGTAGTTTTAGGGCTCGTATACCACATCGACCCTCACGCCCACCCCCTAAATATTTTCGAAATTTTTTTAATCGGAGATGCTTCTGGTCATCGATACCCATCTTTTCACCAATTTTCGTTGCTCTACCATAAGGGCTTAACCACCATTTTAATTTTTTTGTTTTTAAATCACCCCCACCCCCACCCCGTATCGATTTTCTAAAAAAAATTTGATCTGAGCTGCTTCTTCATCTCTATATCTACCTACTTGTCAATTTGTGTTCCTCTAACAAAAGGCTAAACCGCAATTCTTCTTTTAAAGATCTCCCACCCCTAAATAATTAGCGGGACCTGCTTCTCCATAAGGGTTTAAAAGCCATTTTGGCTCCCGCGGCCGCTTATCGCTCGCTCGGGGGTTGAAATATTAAAAATACGGGTGTTGAAAGGAAAAACACATATATATTGTAAGGAAGGTAGGAAGATTTGGAATATTTGGTGCAAATACAGAGGATTATTGTTTATAGTTGCACGGTTATGAAACCGATGTAAACAGTAATGTTTGGTGTGACCTCGATAGTTGTGCTGAGCTTGGGGTTATGGAAACGAAAGTTAAAACATGTTGTTTATCCAAGAACGCTGAGTTGTACAACAACGTTACGTTACTGAATAATTAGGACATAAACACCACTGGGACAAGTATTTAAGGATGGGTCAGAGAGAGATCGGGGCAGACTGGGGATTGTACAAGAAAGAAGAAGTTGCGCAGAGCTAGAAAACGTAAGAACTACCGAGGCTCCCGCCTCGGCGGGAGTCCAGGACTTGGGACCTACACCTTGGACATCGGGAGAGAAGAGACACCTAAAGAACCGTAAAGGACTGGACAGTGTTGCCACTAACAAGCTTGTGGTAAAATCTGGTAAGCAGGCAACATTAGTGAACGCTTGTCATTGTTTGTTAGTCATTAACTTGGGAGTCCAGGGTTTGAGACCACGCTAGTCAGACGCACAGTCTTATTCAGACTTCAGTATTCTATGTGTAATAAACAAGGCATTCTCTTCATGTTTGAAACACGTCTTTTAACTGTGTAAAACCATGTTCATCTTTCATCCTGAATTCCTCAAAACACAGTACGGTCTTGGTCAGCAATCTCTGAGTCAGGGAAAGGGTAGAACCTTGCTACGCCCCATGTACTAGTTCTAGTGGTGAAGCCCTTTGGAAAACCCTGACTTAGCAGATTGTCCACATGGTGGAGGCGCCTTGTTGGTATTCTTTATGCCAAAACTGTGTTTTGGGGGATTTTGGAAATTTTTGATTTTGATTTTTATTTTTAAAGAAATGTTTAGGCCTATGCTGTGATTTGTGAGGATTTTTAAGTAATTACGTAGATAATCGGTTGTCTACATGGTGGACGCGCCTGGTTTGTACTTTTATTTTATGGACAAAACTGTGTTTTGGGCAACTTGACCATTTTTGAAATTTTTTATTTTGTTTTTGAGAATTGGTTATGCTGTGATTTATGATGATTTTGAACTTATTACGTAGATAATCGGTTGTCTACATGGTGGTGGTTTTAAAACTGTGTTTTGGGTGATTTTTGAATTTTGAAAATGTTTGGAATTTTTTTTTTCTTTCCGAAATTCTATTTAAAATTATGTGTGTCTGTATTTTTGAGTTCCTTCAAGATAACAGTGTGTCACTTGTATTGTTAGCATAAGAGGGTGCCTTAGATATAGTTCTTTTAAAGTACAAATCTGTTTTTAGAAATTTTTGGTTTTCAAAATTTTGAGTAATTTTTGTTGGTGATAATTTTGAATTATTGTAAGGGTACCAGTAACGTGATACAGTGAACGGTGATAACTTCTATTTTGTGTTTTAGTTAAGAACCAAAATTATATTTTGGAAATTTGAAATTTTGAAATTTGTAATTTCATGTTGAAATTTTGATCGGCATGGATAGTTTTTTTGACATACGTGTTATGCGGCGGAAGTCGGTCGCATGGTATATTGCTAACTGCATGTTCTAGCATTCGGATTGTCATTCTTTGACAATATGTTTTGTTTTAATCGATCTTATTGCTGTGTCGACAGTTTGTCACTCGCCTGTTAGTGAACTTGAGTAATGGGTTTGGTCAAGGTTAATAGCTGTGTAGCGGTTTGTGTGCGATTGCACATATTAATTGATTTAAATACAGATTTGTAGTTTTTTTGTGTGCGATAGGCCAGTTATTTTATTTGGAAGATAGTATGTTATTGCTTTATTCTTGTTAGGAAATGCATTTCAGATGTTTTGACATGCTTAAATTTGTTAAATCAGGGATTTGTGCTTGCTAGTGTGAATGTTGTGCTGAGTGTGAATTACATAACGCCTGGTCGTTCACGTATGAAGCATAATAAATATCGTAATTAGTTCAAGTTTATGAGTGACGCGCTTTGTATTTGTTTTGTTTTTTTGCGATTGTTTAATATGGAAATACCTTATGTAAGTGAAAGATATTTTAAGTAATTGCTGTGTAAGAGTTTACGGTAGCTTGTTTATAAGCTTGTTGAAGCTTGTGTTTTGACATTGTATAACGATGATAACATAATGTTTCTGTAAGCAGGCGTGTAATAATGGAATTACTGTTTAGTTAAGTTTTTGTGATGTACACATGAATTCTAAGCTGAAACATTATTGCTTCTTATTACACAGTCTAGGTGTGTGTACGGGTGTAGGAGTGAATGTTTGTGTGTGTATTCTGTGTATGTGTGCGTAGTTTGATGATTTGTTGACGTTTTTGTTTTGGAAAGATTGTGTGGATAAGTGGGTTTGTAAGTTAAGACTTTTTGATGGCCACATGAAGTCTATACTGCAACTATAATCTGTTGGATGGTGGGGTACGCGGTTCGACGCCCGTCAATCGTTCTGCTGTTACTTCACGGGAGAGATCTGATTGGTCGAGACGCTCGCACAGTCAGGCGTGTTGAGGAGCTATGTGTGATGTGTGATTGATTGTAACCTACGACCTCTTCAGTGTGATTTAGGTTTACGAAATGTTTAGTATTTATTGTTTGTTAGAATTAGGTGTATGTTGCAAAAGGTGCATTTTGTACATAAAATTTAGTTTTCCCCTCGCATACGTTGTGAGTTGTGTGTATCTTGCATAGGGTACGTAGGGAACATGAGTGTTCCTAGTCATGTTGGTTAGGGTATGTTTGAAGATGTACATAACAGGTTCGAAAGAGGTTCGCTTAGATTGTAAATAATTAAGCTGGCATCTTTGTTAGATATTGTACATAGATGTGCGAAAGTTCTGATTTAAGCGATGTACATATTATATTTAGCTCGTTTTGTTTTGCACAATGTACATAGTGTACATTTATTTTAGCTTGTATTATTCAGATGATGTTTGCAGTGTACCTAGCTGTAGTTTTTTTTGTGTATAAGTGTATATGTGTGTGTGTGGAAGAGAGAGAGAGATTGCATTAGTGAGTGGTTTGCTCACAGTATAAAGGGGATTGGTCCTCTGTAGTGGAGGGACATTTTGTAGGCTCACGTATATTGAGGGACTTGTGACAAGTATCCCGGGGTGAGTAGAGGAAGAAAAGAGTTTTGATGTAGGAGGGTAGCTACCTCTTGGGTGAGTTGGGATTTACTCACATGTTGGAGTTTCTTACGAGGGGTTTTCTCTCGGCGTTGTATTATATGGGCTTACGTTATGAGGAGAGCTGGTTGGTCTCCGGGGTAAGTTCATGGCACTCACAGATTAGAGGACACCTGAGTAAGAGGGCAGGTGATATCCGAGGTGAGTGTAGGCGTGTCTTTTATGATGGACATTTGACTGTTTTGTTGGGCGCAGTAATGTGATTTTGCAGTTTTAGCGATTTTCTATGCTCACATATTGAGGAGTGCTGATTGAGGGCTCCAGGGTGAGTGATGTGGTGTCCGCTCACATATTGAGGAGACCTGAGGCTGGGTCTGCAGGTGTCTCCGGGGTGAGTTGGGGGTAGTTTTCGCTATGAGAAGTTTTAAGGAGACTGACAGGATAGGTCTTCCGTTTTGAGTGGAACTGTGTTCCATGTTGTGTGGAGATTGACGAGGTTGGTCTCTCTGTGTTGACTCGTTGAGCGCATGGGATTGTGTTCCATGAGTTAATAGAAGATTGTCCCTTACGTGCAGTCGGGGGGGCATTCTGTTTAGTTAGGTTTTACTCACCATAGGGTGGGGGTAGTTAAGGAGTTGGCCTTACGTGCAGTCGGGGGTCATCTGCCTATAGTAGTGTAGTATAGTTGTGAGGGGTGATGGTTGCTCATGGATAAGCCCTAACGTGCAGTCGGGGGGTGGATTCCTTGGGCGGATTTCTCATCGGTTGTAGGGTGGCTACGCGCGTGTCTCACGCTTGCTGTCCAGACTACGTATAAGAATGTTTAAAAGTGAGATTTTGAAAATATTTTAAGTTTAAATTTTGAGTACGTGATTTTCTTTGTGTTTAATGAGCACTTGGTGAGCAGAAGTGGTTGGAAAGGGGGTAGTGGAGCCCTATGTTTTGAGTTTTGTTCTCCTTATCCCTTGGTTTACGAGTTTGTTTTGTCTTCATCTTGATGGTGATTTTGAATTTTTCAAATTTAAGATGTGACTTTAAGGTTGAATATTTTAATTATTGTTTTTGGTTGTTTTGAACAAGGTTGTAAATGTACAAGATTCCTTGGAAAGGATAGGAGTTTTCCACGTGTGTGAATTTAACCTGATGGATAACATTACATAACGAATGTATTTTTGGTAAATTTTATTTTCTGAGATTTCAAATAGGAAAAGATAAGTTAAAGCAATTATTAGTTGGCTGTGATATTATGTGTTTTTAATATATTTACTGTAAGTTTTCATACTTTGTTAGATTGCAATTCAAATGAATCGTGTATGTTGTTTTCGTATTTTACTTCAATGGATTGAATTTGTATTATAAATTGTTCAACGAACATTGGTTTTCTTTGTGAATAGTAAATTCATGTTTGCTTGTTTCTTATAAATTATTGTTCAGAAATCTTTAATTCACTTTATTAAATAAGAAGTAATTAATTAATTAATGAATTGACCAAATGAATTTTGATTTGTAGAAATTGTTTTGATTGTTATTTAAATTTTCATTGCTTTAGTGATTGATTATGTTTAACTTTGAATTTGGTGTTTACTTTTGCTATGTGTTGATACGTGACGAATATTGTAGTAACGTCAACAATTTGTGTGACCCTGTGGTCTGTAGTTACAGTATTCTGCTGTTGTATGTTTTGTCTGTTTTAGTCTTTGTGATGCGTTACTGACGATAATTGTTTATGATGGCGGAATATCGCTGATGGCCGTGGAGACTGTCCGTGAAACGGCGACCCTTGATGGAAAATGTGGAAGTACATCAACTGGTCACATTGTAAAGAAGAGATTGCCACTTTTCAAAATTGACATTACAAGCGAAAATAGAGGTCTGACAGGAAGACTTCGAATTTAAATAAGAAAGGTTTTAATATTAATAATGGCCTAATTGTTGGATTGTATAAATTATTAGAAATGGCATATCAATTATGTCATGTTTACACAAGCAAGTGTATTTATGGTTATAATTTGTTGTGGTTTTATCATTATTGTGCTTGTGTTAGAATGTTCAAGAGTTTTTTTAATGTGTTAAAGATTCTAATCCTACTGATTAAGGTATAGAAGGCATTATTGATTCGAGTCAAGTTTTTATTAAGTAATTCCTGTTGTATAGTCCAGTACTATTTATAACTCCATGGTATAGTAAGTCTGAGTAAAGCTGTGTTTTAGCTTTGGTTAGCGTGGTATTTCATTGAAATGTTACGTAGTATTTTGTATTTAATTGTAATGTTACGTTTTTGGGAAGAGGGTGTGCATGATAAAAATCTGAGGGCAGATTTCATTGGGGAGGGGAGATGTAAGGAAGGTAGGAAGATTTGGAATATTTGGTGCAAATACAGAGGATTATTGTTTATAGTTGCACGGTTATGAAACCGATGTAAACAGTAATGTTTGGTGTGACCTCGATAGTTGTGCTGAGCTTGGGGTTATGGAAACGAAAGTTAAAACATGTTGTTTATCCAAGAACGCTGAGTTGTACAACAACGTTACGTTACTGAATAATTAGGACATAAACACCACTGGGACAAGTATTTAAGGATGGGTCAGAGAGAGATCGGGGCAGACTGGGGATTGTACAAGAAAGAAGAAGTTGCGCAGAGCTAGAAAACGGAAGAACTACCGAGGCTCCCGCCTCGGCGGGAGTCCAGGACTTGGGACCTACACCTTGGACATCGGGAGAGAAGAGACACCTAAAGAACCGTAAAGGACTGGACAGTGTTGCCACTAACAAGCTTGTGGTAAAATCTGGTAAGCAGGCAACATTAGTGAACGCTTGTCATTGTTTGTTAGTCATTAACTTGGGAGTCCAGGGTTTGAGACCACGCTAGTCAGACGCACAGTCTTATTCAGACTTCAGTATTCTATGTGTAATAAACAAGGCATTCTCTTCATGTTTGAAACACGTCTTTTAACTGTGTAAAACCATGTTCATCTTTCATCCTGAATTCCTCAAAACACAGTACGGTCTTGGTCAGCAATCTCTGAGTCAGGGAAAGGGTAGAACCTTGCTACGCCCCATGTACTAGTTCTAGTGGTGAAGCCCTTTGGAAAACCCTGACTTAGCAGATTGTCTACAATATTCATAATATTATTTAAATACAAGTTGAAACTCGTATCACCTCATAATGATTTACATCTTATTAAGCTATTCACGTAGTCCCGGTAGCTTAATGGTAGAGCGTAGGCGTACTGGGGCTAAGGTTCTGGGTTCGATCCCCAGCCGGGGCATACTTTCTTAGCCTAAGCATTTGATATTTATACTTTTAAATACAGCATTTAATATTAATATTTAAGTTTAGTTGAGAGGTTGGGCTAGAGTCTGGGTGCCTTTCTGTGGTTGCCCCAGTAACAAAAACCGCAAACTGATTACTGCTACTTCCTAGCTAATCTTGGGGGCGAACCTGTATGGGCGTTTTGATAGTGCAATACGCCGTGTAGTACATTCAGTCATGGCATCGCTCCCGACCTGTGAAGATACCAGCGAGAGGATGGAGAACAGGGTACGTGCGTCTCCCGCAACGGCACCCCCAGCATCCTTATCCCAGCCTCCAACACCCCCACGTCAACCGTCTATTTTATCATTACCACTACTAGCCGGTCTTTTTTTAAATATGCAACCCTCCGCCACCCCTGACCAAACCCCACATACGTCCATACGGCCATCTTCAAGCCGTCGTTCCACCAGACACTACACCACCACTAGGAGTCCAGGCCCTAGTAACAGCTCCGATAGACATAGGACCAGACACCATACACATAGACACACTACCAGCGACTACCACCCCCTACAGAGACAGGATAGCCCGGGATACCACACCTCCAACCCCCTTACTGTGAGCCCTCCTATTACTTCCTCGCATACTAGTCAAAACCATCCAACCCGCCCTAGACATCCACGCATCACCTTCAATACCCATCCTAATGACCATTTATTAGCAGACATTCAGACTCCTACAGACAGACGACGGCCGGCACCCATTAGTTTTCCCACAGTCACGACGTCAACTAAGAGCCCCTTACAAAGTCCTCCTACTTCCCACTGTTTAGAGACTCAGACCCTCACACATCAGACTTCCCACACTAACAGCTAATACTAATCAACCCTTACCTAGCCCTCCTACTGACCCCCGTTTAGACTCCTCAGATAAAATCCCCTTTCTAGAATACTTAACACCACCACTCCGTCCTCCTACTTTACGTCCCAATACCACAAGGAGGACTCCTACTTTAATATCACTACACGCTAGCCTTCCCAATCTCTCCCTTTTCTCCAATATTAGAAATCCAGAGCAAGCCTTCCTTCATGCACCCCCCGTTCCCAGTTAACCGCTCCCCCATCATCCGATTATTAGACCCAACCCCCCCCAGCCACTATCCCGCCAGAAGCACCCCTACAACTATCCTAAACGTGTAACAAGATTGAGAGCGGAAACTCCGGAATGCCAAACTCTCTTAATAACTCTCAGCCTAAAACTGTGAAAGAGGTGTTAAATACTGAGCTCTAACTTGATGACGACACCGAATTATTGCTGAATGAGTTTCTTGAAGAATCCATAACATGTGTTCCACCAGGTCCAAAACCATTACCGTTCCAAGGTTTGGAGTGTCCCGCAAGGGCACGATGCTACCCAGCTGATGGTACTTTGGAACCACATAATACTGAGATGGTTACTGACGCTAATGCAGACCAAGCACTCCAATGTTAAGAAATCTAAACAAACGTTAAAAATGAAAACTACCAACATATTCCAGCGTACGAACATAATTACGCTCGGGTCCTCGCGTCTAAGTAGAAAACCAAAACTCTTCCCGCATTGTCTAATGAAGTTATCTCCATACATGAGATCTATTCAGTTGAGGAAGCCCCAATACGCGAAAGTGAGCACTGATATTGCCTTCCAGTTTCTGCAAACAGAGTTTCTGTTGTTCCAGCTACGAAAACAAAAACCCACAACAAGATTGTGAAGTTAAACACACTGAACGATGTAGAAGAGAATACTGACTTCACAAACGACACCAAAGAAGTCGGATCTGTGCCAAGTTTAGACCCAGTGTCAAAATTCAGTTTCGTTTGGCTCGATTCAATGTATGACTGGACATTTTACCGAGGTTTCTGATTTAGACAGTTCCGCAGAGATAGTAAATTCTCTTACGAAAGACCAAAAACGTCAAGCAATTCCGCTTGGAAGATGTTCTTCTTTGGAATCTGCAAACAGGATATTGTTCCAGTTTGCAGAACAATCATCAAAGAGGAAGGCTGATTCTATGGCTGATTTAAGTCCCCACTCCCCAGCAGTCTGTTGTGATTTGAATGGCGGTCGTAATCAGTCCGGTAGGTAGGGGTAAAACGTGTCTGTTTGTGATTCTATTTGTAGCGTTAGGGTGTATTTCTCACATTTTTTGGGACGAAAAATTTAATGGGAAACATTAAGAGTAAATCGCCCTCATTTTCATTTTAAGGTTTTCGGGGTCGCGGAAAACGATGAAAAGTGTTGCATAATCGCCCAAGACACGGAGGTACCATTTTCAAAATGGCGGCCACTTTGATGGAGAAAACTGTTTTTTTTCCCCTTTGAGTAAAAACCATTTTATACTTGCGAGACATTGTGGTACCGGGCTGAATTATGGGTAACAAACCCCGCTTAATTTAATCTGCCCGGTACCACCTCAGGTTTTGACCCATTTGCCAGGAATTCAAGATGGCGTCTAACAAGGTGTTGAAAGCGCACGAAAAGTCCTATTAATGTTGGGTATACACTTAAGGATGGCTCATATTATGGTTTTGGGGTCAAGGAGAACGATGAAATGTGTTGCTGAAACACTAAACAACCGGAAGTACCATTTTCAAAATGGCGGCCAAGTTTATATGGAAAAAACGGTAGTATAAGGGCCCGTTTACCGCATCGACCCTCACGCCCATCCCCTAAATATTTTCGAAAAAGTTCTGATCGGTGATGCTTCTGCTCATCGATAGCCTTCTTTTCACCAATTTTCGTTGCTCTACCATAAGTGCTTAACCTCCATTTTAATTTTTTGTTTTTAAATCACCCCTCACCCCCACCCCGTATCGATTTTCTTAAAAAAAATTTATCTGAGCTGCTTCTTCATCTCGATATCTACCTACCCGTCAATTTTTGTTGCACTACCAAAAGGCTAAACCGCCATTTTTCTTTTAATGGTCTCCCACCCCTAAAAAATAAGCGGACCTGCTACTTCATAAGGGTTTTGTAGCCATTATGGCTCCCGCGGCCGCTTAGTGCTCGCTCGGGGGTTGAAATATTTAAATACGGGTGTTGAAAGGAAAAACACATATATATTTATAATTTTATTTAAATACAAGTTGAAACTCGTATCAGCTCATTATGATTTACTTTTTATTAAGCTATTCACGTAGTCCCGGTAGCTTAATGGTAGAGCGTAGGCGGACTGAGGCTAAGGTTCTGGGTTCGATCCCCAGCCGGGGCATACTTTTTTAGCCTAAGCATTTGATATTTATACTTTTTACTACAGCATTTAATATTAATATTTAAGTTTAGTTGGAGGTTGGGCTAGAGTCTGGGTGCCTTCTTGTGGTTGCCCCAGTAACAAAAACCGCAAACTGATTACTGCTATACTTCCTAGCTAATCTTGGGAGCGAACCTATATGGGCGTTTTGACAGTGCAATACGCCGTGTAGTACATTCAGTCATTGCATCGGTTCCGACTTGTGAAGATACCAGCGAGAGGATGGAGAACGGGTACGTGCCTCTCCCGCAACGGCACCCCCAGAGTCCTTATCCCAGCCTCCAACACCCCCACGTCAACGGTCTATTTTATCATAACCACTACTAGCTGGTCTTTTATTAAATATGCAACCCTCCGCCACCCCTGACCAAACCCCACATACGTCCATACGGCCATCTTCAAGCCGTCGTTCCACCAGACACAACACCACCACTAGGAGTCCAGGCCCTATTAACAGCTCTGATAGACATAGGACCAGACACCATACACATAAACACACTACCAGCGACTACCACCCCCTACAGAGACAGGATAGCCCGGGATACCACACCTCCAACCCCCTTACTGTGAGCCCTCCTATTGTAGTGAACCGCCTTGCAGGCATGATGCAATCGTACATTAAAACATAAGAAATAGTAAACACCTTACATATTGCAGTTTGCATATTAATTACATAGGAAAGCATAATGCACTTGCATGGTGCGGTTTGTATAGTAGAAATATAAAAGAGCATAATACACACTGCATATTAGAATTATAAGAGGGATATAATGCACTTTTGCATAATAAAACTATAGGAATGAAATAGGCTAAAGGTAGCAATTGGAAGCTCAGGAATGCGGAGATGAGTGTGACATTTACTGAATACAGAGCCCAAGCACCAGACTCAGTGCGGATAGATTTTAGAAAGTCATACACTTAGGTAAAGTAGGGGAATATTAGGGGAAGGTACCGAGGTTTCGAGGTGACGAACTGAGAGACCCAGGGCAGAACAACCATCGACATCGTTTGGCTAGGTTAGCTTTTATACGACTAATCTTCAGACCTGAATTAATGCCTTGTGCATGGATTCGGTCACTCATTAGGTAGTCTGGTAGACATTAGTGGTCCATGTCAGCTAAGTCCGAATATCCAGTACCCAGTGAGTCCAACGAGTTCGTTGAGTCCCTGGAGAACCATTAACGGCAAACTGGCAGACCTGACAGTCTGAAGACATTTAGAGTAATTAATTAAAAGGTTGTAGTATTCGCGCAACTCAACTCTCCAGTAAGAGAGTGACCCAGAGATTCAGCAGCAGCATAATGTAAGTACAAATTACTTCTATATTGTTTGTATTGCTAGAAGCTTACTTCAGTCAATTCAAGGCACTTGCAATCATAAATGTTCTTAACTATTTTGCAATGGTAATAAAACTTAAATTCCATCAATGATAATATTAATCGCATCTTCAATTATATGATATGTCCTAAGCTTGTCTCCCGTAAAGTAGAACTCTCCGCATTGGGAGTTCGCCCACATGCCTCCGACGCTCCGACAAAGTCATGCTAATTAACTAATTAATTAATTAAAGATCTAGGATCCCTATATCCATAGCAATAGGGTGGTGGCGGCGCTACCTCCATAACTCGCCAGAAGGTGGGGAATACTTAGCACAGGATAATTATTTCCTGTTGGCACAAACTCCCAACACCTCACTATTACTTCCTCGCATACTAGCCAAAACCATCCAACCCGCCCTAGACATCCACGCATCACCTTCAATACCCATCCTAATGACCATTTATTAGCAGACATTCAGACTTCTACAGACAGACGACGACCGACACTTATTAGTTTTCCCACAGTTACGACGTCAACTAAGAGCCCCTTACAAAGTCCTCCTACTTTCACCGTTTAGAGACTCAGACAGACAGACAACCATCGTCACACATCAGACTTCCCACACTAACAACTAATACTAATCAACCCTTACCTAGCCTTACTACTGACCCCCGTTCAGAGCCTCCTTCAACCACAACCAGACAATCAACGTCACTCATCAGCCTTCCCGCATTCACAACGCATACTAAACAACCCTTACCTAGCCCTCCTACTGACCCCCGTTAGACTCCTCAGATAAAATCCCCTTTCTAGAATACTTAACACCACCACTCCGTCCTCCTACTTTAGGTCCCAATACCACATGGAGGACTCCTACAAAACCCCGCTTAATCTTAATCTGCCCGGTACCACCTCAGGTTTTGACCCATTTGCCAGGAATTCAAGATGGCGTCCAACATGGTGTTGAAAAGCGCAGGAAAAGTCCTATTAATTTTGGGTATAAACTTAAGGAGGGCTCATATTATGGTTTTCGGGGTCAAGGAGAACGATGGAATGTGTTGCAGAAACGCTTAACAACCGGAAGTACCATTTTCAAAATGGCGGCCACGTTCATATGGAAAAAACGGTATTTTCCGTTTTCTTGGGTTAAATACCATTTCATATGTGTGAGACATTAGGATACTGGCCTTATTTGTAAGTTTGTTGTTTGACGCTAATGCAGACCAAGCAGTGTCTGTAAACATCGAAGGAATACCAAACGAAGAACGTCGTGATGTTGTGTCAGGCAACGGGAATGAAGGAGACAAGAGAGAGGTGGACAGAACGGAAACGAAAGACGCTGCATATGTTAAGGTGGTCCAAATGAAAAAATGTGCGGCACGCAGTCCTTGTACTGCCAAATCTGCAAATACGCTTGTCCCAGTGATGAAAATTACGAGTAAAGTAGAGACGATCACGTTGAACTGTGAAGATTATAATATTGCCTCAATAATAGAGACGATCACAGTGAACGACGAAGAAAGAACGAAAAGAATGAAGAATAAAGCGCACGATGTGAAGTTGACTCTGTGCAAACTTGCAAGAGGAAACTTTGTTCCTCGGATCGTAAAGAAACAATCTTCAAAATAACATCAGTTTTGGACGCTCTAAATCACTACCGTGTAGAACGCGTAAAATGTACTGTAAAGTCTACCAATACCGTTACCCCAGCAGTTACGAAAACAAGTTGAAAAATAAAAGCAGTGACATTGCAAAACAGAGGCAACAATATTAATCCGTGTTCTAGGGCTCTAGGCAACAAACCCTATTTAATGATCACTCTAACATCAAACATACTATAGCCACTGTACTCGTCCTCCTTAGACTGGATAGACTATAGCACTTGACAATATCAAAACAACAAACTATTGCAAAACAACAATGTTCAAGTCTTCTTCCTGTACACAAGGTCAACTACTAATTTCTCTAGATTAACCAATAACTTGTCTTTACATTGGAAGATAGGGCAAAACGTCATATTTAGGCCACTGGCAAAACAGTTTTAAAGGTAGGCTCATACTCCCTAAAAGCAAGTAGTACTTGGACATCGCTCCTTGTATAAACATCAGCGCCTTCTTCTTAAAATCAGTGTGTCATCTAGCTGAAATAAGGGTGAGTAATAAAACATGTTAGTTTTCTAACTTCTTAAGTTAATTGGCTCCACCAACTAAAACACGGCTTCACCCATTAATTACTTACCATATCATTTATACATGTTTAAGTGATTATTAATTGTTGTCTGTACCTTGTGTTTCGACCATCTGTCGGCAACCTATTTTGTCAATATTCATAACTGCACAATGCAGCCCATTGCATGCAACATCTTATCACATACGCCTTCCGGCTATGATTGTTAAACATTAGATCTTGTCTGTTATCACTTGTTGTTTTTATGTCTTTATGCCATGTCATGTGTAAGCATTAACTAATGGTCTATAATAAAGATAAAACATCCAATGAACACTCATCCCGCTCCTTATATATCAATGCACGAAAACTTTCTGTTATGTACTCCCCAACGAAGTCAAATCATTAAAAACTTATTACTATAACTCAGCCTACTGCTGTACCCGACTCTACTAGGTGGGTCAAGTTCCCACGCCCCACTCCATAGCTCTACCCTTGGTCATGCTATCTCCTACCCTTATCAGTCTTCCTCAACGAGAGCGCTACCCTCCTCATTCCCCCCCCCCCATACTTTACAATAAGGTAGAATCCGAGCCCTTACACTGGTGACAGCGCTCCCCTACACTGGTGACAGCTGTAGTGAGTTTGCTGAGACTCAATAGTCATACTATATTTCAACAGACCCGACCCCCCCCCCCCCCCCAAAGGCCCAAAGGCTGTCTAAAGACATTACACAGGTGTGGGTTCAGCCATAAATTCTTTGGTGCAAGTTAAAACACTCATGTCGCGCATCGATCGAAACCAGCTGTTCCCAAGACCCCACCCAAGTCCCGAGCTCGGGAAATACTTCTCCGCGCGCTCGCTGAACCAGTAACAGCACCCCGGCGAACGCCTGAAGTTTTGTCAAGGACAACCTTGAAAAAAATGGAGAACATTCCGGCTTTGTTGAGCCAGGTCATTAAGAGAACTGTGAACAACCCGACTGCGCAACGAAGCCCTTTATCCAGTCAGAAGAAGAGCCACGAACACGAGACGATAAAGGATATTTCGCACCGCCCATTCACCCTCAGCTTAACCAAGGAAAAGCCGGAGAGTACCAAGAAAAAAGACGTTCCTGTTACCCCAGACCCAACACGTGAGGACAGCCCCGAAGAACCCAGGTTTATTTTTCCAACAAAAACCCAAAGGAATCCCAGCGGACCAGCGCCGGAGACCGCAATCAATGATCGCGAAGCCCGCCGACGGGTCAAGAAAGCGAAGTTCAATGCCGAAACGAGCACAGACCCCCAACCGGACGAAGGCCGCAAAAAGACAGGAGGCGGAGGCGGCACCGAAACAGAATACGGGATACTTCACTGAGGGGTTCACGAAAATGGACTGAAGGGAAATATCCTGTCTATGTATTGAAACGAATGTGTTGTATAAAGGGTTGATTTACTCTTGGGTGGCATCATTTTCTAGGTGTACTTTCTTGTATTGTTTTTAAATGGATATATGTCTTGGCAAACCTATAGATCTCTGGATCTAAAATGCCTCTAATCTAGAATAAGAATGTTTTATACATATATTTTTCTTTTTAACATCTATTATGGCATGGCAAAAACCTATTTTGCCATGCCCTAAAGATTGTTTTGTGAGGGGGGTGTTGTAGGGACCCGACCCCCGTGTCATTCGCTTCACGTTGTAACACGTAGGCAAACTTGATGGCAAGCAGTCATGCGCATGGCAAGCATCAGTCATACATACCCTGTTGCAAGTGCCACCCTAACTTAGGCAAACACCCGTTTGCAAAACAGAAAAGTGTTGTGCGTCTAGTACTGGGTTAGTGGTATCATTAAAGAAAGAATCCGGAGAGTGTCTTGCCACTGATAAGTTAAACCTAAGGTAGGATGCACAGTTATTTTGTATTGTAATAAAACCTTAATGCGCCTGTTGCTAGAACAAGCATGGCTTGGCACCTAGTCGCCTAGGCCTAATAATAATGCAAGTGGTATTTTATTTTATATGTAGTACATGTGTTTTGCATTATTGTAATAAAGCGGTTTCTCTATGAAATCATCGTAATGTGACATGATTGTAATATGATCACTAATCACCTGTTGTAAAGTGATATAATTAAACCTAATTGAAACATCAGGTAAATATGAATTGATTTATTTGATATACTACTGTAAATGTGTAAGCCAGAGCTTGACTATTTAATTCTTATTAAACAGTCTTTTTTTTAGGCATTTTTATGAAATCACTTGAACAAAGATTCGGCTTGGACGCTCGAACTAGATTAAAACATGAGGTCAAGTATAATAAAGAAATCAAAACTAAGATTGTTTATGAAACATAGTCACATAAATTACTTGCTTAATATCAAATTTGATAAGGTGTTGGTTAGTTAGTTGAAAAGCTGATGAAACAACACGAGCATCTTGACCATGTGACCACGTGACTTTGCTCCTCCCCTGATCCAAGGGTGGAGGCCTATGTTGCTATGTACTGGCTCACTGAGCTAGCACATGAGACACTTCTCTACTGGACCTCCTTCAGAATAGTCAAATAGTTCGATTACGCAGTTCGAGCCTCGACGACCATGTTGTTCAACAGTAAGTAGCCCAGTTTGGGATAATTTGTTTTATTTGCCTTTTCATTCTTCATTAATGTATAACCTGTATAAAATGTGACAAGAATAATCTTCAATTATTGTTAAAGAGTTTTGCTCGCTTTGCTAGATATTGAGAACGCTTTTATTTTTATTTTGTTTGTTTTAAGAATTAATAAATTCTTTATTTTAATGACGAATTTACTTTAAATACCATAGTTCAAATTCCTACCATATATATATTCCTAGCTCAAAGCCTAAATCACAAACCAAGAACCCAGGTCTCCCTAATTCCTTAATTAGGGTGGTGGCAGCATTAACGCTACCTCGCCGTTGTAGCCAGCCAGCTTGCGCCCGCTTACAATGGTGGCAGCGGTGGGATTAATTCATTAAGGGTTGGAAACGTAGAAATAGAATTAAATGTAATAAATTGTGATTTAAATTTTTTATTTAAATTTTTTTTTGTTCGTTTGGAAAATTGAACTTTCGGTTGTGACGCCTAGAGCTAGGTAGTAATTTTTTATTTTATTTTATTTATTTTATACGCCAAAAATGCAGAGAGATTCCGTAATCGCCGATAAATTAATCCGCAAATTTCAAGACTTATTCGAGTCACACAAATCTTCTCACAAACAACTAGACGACTTCCAGGACCATTGGCTTTGCTCTACCGCACATGAAGACAAATTGCATTATAGACAGCTATACCGTGATCTAGAACTCACCCTGTTACCCGGAATAGAAGTTATAAGATTGGCCACCGAAAGTAAACCCGCGTATGGATACGAGTTTTTACTTGCCTTGTATAGATCTATGCGATTCATTCTAATAGAAGAAAGAGAGAACGGAAAACCAGAACAAATTACCTTGCCCGATAACATGTTCGACAAAGACATTGACGAAACTAAAATAAGCGATGTTGATTCCGACATAGATTTTTAATTTGACACCTCAGCAATGCAGATAGTGACCTGGACTTGTAACTATACTACTTGATACTGACCTTCTACTTGTCTTGCCCTCTCTACCAACTAGGATTATGGTTTAAAATGTCAGGAGGCTTTGACAAACAAAGACGAGATAGGGATGAGATAGAAGCCCTTCGTTTCCGTAATCTATTTGAAACGCACATTTTAATCTACCGTGATCTTGACCAATTGCATGAAAAATGGCTAAAGGAGCCAAATCCACTTAAACGTATAGAACTGAGGCAAAAATACGCAACTACAGAATCTCTACTACAAGCAGGAAAGATCTATGTACAAATGGTGAAGCCAGGTGCATGTGAACACCGTTACTATTATTTGCTAGACGTATACCGATCCATTCGATTCAACACGAGGACTGAACACGGACAACAAGGACGATTGACTAACTTTTAGCTTCATAAACTCCCTGTTTAGGAATGTTGTCAAGTGAGAAGTTAGAATAAAAATTACACCTCCAACCACCACAGTCGCTTCCACCCCCAGTAACACCAATGTAACCTGCGGAACCTCTAGTAGACCTATTTCCTCTTCTACCATCACTGTCAGTCCTTCTCAAGGTGAACAATGGCAACTCCACCCCCTGTAGCCTTCAATATGACACCTCCAGGCATAAATAGCTTATTAGCTCTAATTGATCCATACCATGGACCTACTCAAAGTCCTGATGTAGAAGCTTTTCTTGCAAATGTAGCTGAGGTAGGAGCCTTAGGTGCATGGAATGAGGCCCTATTAGTTTCCAAAGCAAAAATTAAAATTAAAGGGGAAGCAAAAGCCATGATTGAAACTGATTTGACAATAAAAACAGAATCTTCATGGACTGCATTCAAAAATAAATTATTAAAACAATTTAAACCAGAGGAACAACCTGGGAATGCGCTAGATAATTTCAGAGCATTGGTTCAGCGAACACATGAGTCGATTCCAGAATGGACGGCACGAGTCCGCCATTTTGGCCTAAAAACCTTAAATTTAAGCGGTGATACGGAACAAGATAATTTCCGTAAAATAATTTTAGAAGAGTCAATGAAGAATCAATTCATACAAGGGTTAAGGATGGACACAAAAAGACAAGTCTTAAGTCGCAAACCTAAAACCTTCTGCGAGGCAATAGAAGCAGCCATTGACGAGTATAGCAATCACTTGCAAACAAAGCAAACAGGAAATCGATTAAATACTTTTGGTGAGAGCCCTAGTTGGCCTAAAACTCACGCAAATACCCGACCTGCTTGTTATAATTGTGGTAAACTTGGGCATATCCAAAATGACTGTAGGTCTAGCCCACGAGCCCCAACTGCACAGGCAGTTGTATGTTTTAAATGTCAGGGAGTCGGGCATATGAGTAGAGACTGTCAGCGATTCAGCTCCTCTTTTTTTCCCCGTTGTCAACCCTCCTTACCCCAATAACCCAAATAGAACACCTATGAAATGTTCAAAGTGCCAGAAACTAGGCCACTTAGCACATAACTGTTGGGCAAGCCAGAAGCCACAAAACCCCCCTAGCCCAGGTACTTCTTTCCCTAGGACCCCTAGGATGAACCCTGCCTGTTTTAACTGTGGAAAGTCGGGTCACTACAGCAAGGACTGTAGAGCACCGCGCCCAAAACCTCAGGCACCCAGAGTGTTTGACCCAAGGAACCGAAATGGCCCAAACTCATAGAGAGTCCTGAAGGAGCTCCACTTCAGACTCCTACTAAGTCGTTACTAGGTGCACACGGAGTAGGCACCTTACCTAGTACTTCAGGCATAGGTCTAGAATTTACTGTTTTTGGACGCCCTTGCACCTTCTTAATAGACACTGGGGCCACTGTATCCTTAATAAAGAGAGCAGTAATTAATAATAATGAAATCTTGTCCGCCGAGCACATTAGTCCTGTATATAGTGTCACAGGACAAGAAATTTCAGTGTTAGGTATAGTTAATGTAGAATTAGGATATGCACATGTACTGTATAATTGTGAATGTCTTGTTGTTTCGAATGAACTGTTGCCTAATTACGAAGGAATTTTAGGATTAGACTTCATTCAGGCCAATGGCATGGAAATACATTTTAGCACGCGAAATGTTCATATTGATGATGTAGTGATGCCATTTTGTTCAAAGTTAGAAGCATATCCAATCATGAGTAAAATAAATGAACCAAGTGTTAATGTTAAAAAAAATTAAGTAAACATGTTAGTTTTAATGGGAACCAGGGAATTGATCACTCCCTCCCCTCTTCAGAATCCCCCAGTAGAGTAAAATCATTTGTACAAAATCATGCCATTAGAAATAAAATAAGTAAATCTAAATGCACTGCAATTAAACAAGTCGTAGACTTACAAAAAGAAGTGAGTAGACTATCTGAGATTGTTGATGCACTTACTAAAGTTTGTGAAGCGAATAATAAAGTTGACCCGAGAGTGGCAACTGTTGATGAGTTTAAGTCCACAGTAATTGCTCGTGAAATAAGTGATAATAATATTGTTGTAATGAAATTAAATGAAAAATTGAAACATAAAAATGTACCGACAAATGATGATAAGCAAGTAATTCTTGAATTAATTGATAAGAAAAACAAGATTAAAAACAAAGCCAATTAAGTTAGAGACCACAAGGATAGAAACGATGATAAGAAAAATGTTGAAAGTTTGAAAGCTGACGAAAACAAGGTCGAGAGTGACCCCGGAGATATACAGGTCACGACTAGTGATACTGGAACTGATAGCAGTGAAGCAAATGTTGAAAATGTAGCTAACCAAGTGTGTTTGTTAGGACGAGCAATCATTCCACCAAGGAGTGAAATATTCTGTTTAGGTATTCAAGAATATCAAGTAGACATTAAGAGGGACTTGTTTTTAGTACCTCAGGTGGTTTCCCCAGAGGATGGCGTCTTTGTAGCGAGTGTAGCTTTTAAACCAGCAGAAGATAGCACTGTTCCCCTGAGGATAATTAACACTACAAATAAACAGGTCAGAGTTTATACAGGTACTGTTATAGGACATGTAGCCCCCCTTGCAGAATTGGATATTGTAAATTATCCTAAATTAAATTATGTAAATGCTAGTTACCACAAGTGTGACAGAGTTAATGTGTTGCATGACAGTAGTGAACAAGATACCAAAGGTCAAGAGGTCGCTGATAGCGATAGAGAAGGCCTTGCCAGTTATTCAAGTTTTAAAGAAAACATAGAAGCCACAGATAGTAATATCATTGACTATTTTGAATTAGGACACATGACTAATGTTGATAAGCAAAACTTAGAAATAGACTAATAAAAATAGTGACGTATTCTTGACAAAAGGAAAGATTTAGGTTGTACGACTACAGTGCAACATCACATTATAACAGACACTGAATTACCTGTTGCTAAACGCCCATATAGAGTGCCTTATCAACAACAACAAGCTTTACAGACAGAAATTGACGCAATGTTGCAACAAGAGATTATAGAACCCTCTTCCTCCCCATGGTCGCCCCAATGTTATTAGTGTCTAAGAAATCTTTAGATGGAACGCCAAAAGTAAGACCAGTCATAGATTACCGAGGATTGAATAATATAACAAAGAAAGATGTTTTTCCCCTACCTAATATTCAGGAAACATTAGATATGCTAGGTAACTCTTACCTATTCAGTGGTTAGACTGCAGTTCAGGTTTCTGGCAAATCGAGATACTACCTGAGCATCGCGAAAAATCTGGATTTAGCACACCTTTTGGACACTATCAGTGTATCAGAATGCCCTTTGGCATGGTAATTCTCCGTCTACATTCTCTAGACTAATGGATACTACACTTGCTGGACTAATTGGAAAGATTTGTTTTGTGTATCTCGATGATATAATTGTATTCAGTAGTACTCCCCAAGAACACCTAGAAAGGTTAGAGATAATATTTGATAGATTAAGAAAAGCCAATTTAACTTTGAATCCTGAGAAATGTAACTTCATGATGACAAAAATCAAATACTTAGGTCATATAATCTCGTCTGATGGCATACGCCCAGATGAAGAAAAAATTGAGGCAATTAAGAATTTTCCCCCTCCTAAAAATATTCGAGAAGTTCGATCCTTCATTGGCCTTACCAGTTACTATAGACGTTTTATAAAATCTCTTTTCTGAAATTGGACGCCCTTTGACCCAGCTAACAAAGAAAGGAATTACCTTCACCTGGGGAAAAGAACAAATAGAAGCATTTGATACCTTAAGATTAGCTCTATGTACTCCTCCAGTTTTATTAGCTTACCCAGATTTCAAAGAACCATTTTGTATCACAACTGACGCCTCAGGTAATGCAATAGGTGGTGTACTAAGTCAAAATGGACATCCAATTGCATACATTAGCAGACAACTTAATCAAGCCGAACGTAATTATTCCACAATAGAAAGAGAATGTTTAGCCATAATATTTGCTGTAAAGAAATTCCGTTGCTATATTTTTGGTCAGAAATTCATTTTATTAACAGATCATAGACCCCTCAAATGGTTATTTAACATAAAAGACCCATCGTCGCGATTATCCCGTTGGGGCTTGCTCTTGTCAGAATACCAATGTGAAATATTGTATACGCCTGGTAAAGAAAATGCTTGTGCTGATGCTCTGTCTCGAGTTTCAACCATACATTCAGCTGCTCCCAGCTACGAACCAGTGTGGGACCGAGATAAATATATATATATAATATATAGATATATATTAATATATTAAAAAATCTAAAAAACGGCAAATCACCTGGCGCAGATAAAATACCAGTGGAAGTAGTCAAGCACTGCAGAGTACCCCTAAGCCGCCCTCTCGCTAACTTGTTTAACTCGTCTATAAAAACTGGAGTTTACCCTTCCAAATGGAAGCATGCAGTAGTCACACCTGTTCTCAAGAAGGGAAGTCGGTTTAAGGTATCAAACTACAGGCCTATCTCCCTCCTACCGTTATTTTCAAAAGTCTTCGAGGCAGTTCTTCACAAAATATCTATAATCACGTAAACAAAGCAATATCACCGCAGCAACATGGGTTTGTACGTAAGCGCTCTACTGTGACCAATCTCGCCATCTTTGCTGGGGACATTGCTGACTGCATAAACAACAGACAACAAGTAGATGCAGTCTACACTGACCTAAGCAAGGCGTTTGATAGAGTTGACCACACCCTACTAACTCACAAGCTTAAAGGCTTTGGACTCTGTGGACAGATCCTGAGCTTGATTAGCGACTATTTAACTTCTAGAACACAATCCATTGGCATCGACTCAAGTTTATCGGCATCAAATAGTGTTTCTTCGGGAGTTCCACAAGGCTCAATCCTTGGGCCTCTCTTATTCACCCTCTTCATTAATGATCTCCCTACAAACATTCAAAATTCAAAGTGCCTCTTATATGCCGATGATGTTAAACTGTACCTCCCAATTAATGATCAATCAGACGGTATCAAACTCCAACAAGACCTAGACGCACTGTTCATCTGGTGCTCAACCTGGAAACTAAGTCTCAACGTGTCAAAGTGCTTCGTAATTTCTTTTACAAATAAACGTAAAAATATAACTACACATAATTACAAACTCGGCGACTCGAACCTACAGCGTGTGCAGGAAGTAAACGATCTTGGAGTCCATCTCACCGGCAGCATGAGTTTTAGTAATCATGTGAACAAAATTGTTCCTAAAGCTCTAAAAATGTTAGGATTTCTCAGAAGAAACTGCCTAGACACCTTCAGTGAGAAAACACTACGTATTCTATATGTGACTCTAGTCAGACCACAGGTGGAATACGCCACTCAGATCTGGAACCCACATCACCTGACTAAAAGTGCTGCTGTGGAGCGCGTGCAGCAACGTTTCATAAAATACATGTGTTTCAAATCTCATACCGAATACCACCGATCAAACTACACAACTATGTGCAACTCCTTGTTTCTAAAATCTCTTGAAAGCAGAAGACAGAGTATGGACATTCTTTTTCTCTATAAAATTGTTAACAACCTGATCGACTCCACCCTAACAGAAAGAATCAACTATCATGTACCACCAAGAAACACACGTAGGCACACAGTTTTCCAAATCCCACCTAGTCGTATAGATGTTTACAAGTACTCGTGTATGAATAGACTACAGTCAACATACAATCAGTTATCAATAAATCACGACCTTGACTTGCATAACACCAGTCTACACACCTTTAAACTGAAAATCAGGGCTATTACTTAATCACACACACACTCACACAAAAACACACGCGCACACATACACATACACACACACACGCACACTCATACCCAAACTACACATCCTACTACTTGTTGTATATATCTACTGTATTATTGTTCTAAATTGTACTATGTATTATGTATCATGTATGTTTATTGTATTGCACTCGTGGGGCTTGCCCCGTTGACAATAAAGAATTAATAATAATAATAATAATAATAATAATAATAAAGGAAGAACAGGCCAAAGATGAGACTCTGACGCACTTGATAACTGACTTACAACACGAACCTAATGATGACACATTTTATTTAGATGAAGACGGTATTTTATTCAAACACAGGACCACTAATGAACGAAAAGATAGAATGGTTGTACCCAGGTCAATGGTCACCAAAATATTAAGAACTTATCATGAATTACCATTTGCTGCTCATCAAGGGCTACAGAAAACATAAGATTTAATTAAATCCACTTTTTATTGGGATGGAATGTATACAGATGTTAAACGTTTCTGTCAAAGTTGCCATTCTTGTGCAGAACGCAAAACACCTCCTCACTTGCGAAAAGCTCCCTTATGTCGTTTTCAAGAAGTATCATCACCCTTCGAAAGAATTTCTCTCGATATTGTAGGCCCTCTAGTTACCTCACACTCAGGTATGAAATACCTACTTACCTGTCAGTGTGCATTTTCAAAATATCCAGAAGCTATACCCATTCCAGACCAGAAAAGTGAAACTGTAGCGAGAGCGTTCATTGACATAATAGTTTCAAGGCATGGAGTACCTCTCCAAGTTCTCACAGACAGAGGTGGATGTTTTACCTCTAATTTAATGCAAGAAGTATGTAAATTATTACAAATTAAAAAGCTACTCACTACAAGCTATAACCCTGCTTGTAATGGCCAGGTGGAACGATCACATCGTACCTTTGCAGGTATGGTGTCTCATTTCATAGGTAAAGACCAACGTGATTGGCCTGATTGGATTCCTTTTGCTTTATTAGCTTATCGTAGTACACCTCATAGCTCTACCAAAGAAACTTCATTTTTCCTAATGCATGGACGTGACATAACCCTACCATTTGATGACATTGTAACCCCTCGTAAAATACATTATGGCTTGCATGAACAATACAATGAAGAGTTAAGATTACGATTACAGTCAGCCTTTGAAACAGTAAAAGAACATTTAAAAGACGCCACTGATAAGCGTGAAGTCCAGTACAACAGGAGTAGAAAAACACAGCCTGTTACATTCAAAGCCGGAGATAGAGTTTATCTCAATAACCCTGTGACCCCTGTAGGTTTAAATAAAAAGTTTATCAAGAATCGTTGGATGGGGCCTTATCGTATTATAAGTATGCCTGGCCCAGTTACAGCAATAATCAAAGAAATATACGGACGCAAAACACAAACAGTACATGTGAATAGACTAAAAGGTGTAGCCGTATATGATACTTTGCCACCAGGTAACTATCCATTAGACAACATTCCTAAGCTTCCTACTACTTCACCTATTGTTTCTAACACGACCACTGCAGCCATTTCAGAACCACTATATATGGACCTAGACAATGACGACGAAAACGTGTATTTTGAAAGTTTTGTTGAGTTACCACCAGATATAAGATAAGATAAGAATGCAGAAGAACCAGGGTTCGAGTCCCACATAAATAAGAATTTACTTAACTAGTTACACACACACACAGATTAAAGTAACGTGTGGAATACAGTACTTAAAATTTAGAATAAAAAGTTGTATGGAAACAACACTTCAGGATAGCTATTGCATCGGCTATACCTCTCGATACGGTTAAAAAAGAAAAAGGGAATACCTCAAGAGAATATACCGCTTTAAAAAACTACTCAATTTTGTATATTCGTTACAGTAACTACAAACGCCTGAATAGTTTGATTAGATTACGCAAGAGAGTTAAAAAAGATAGGACCACAACTAGGGAGAATAGTAATAAAGGTAAAAAGATTTAAGAAGAAATAGGAGTAAATTAAATGATAGGGAGTCAGTGATAACCCCTGATAGGAACTAAACAGTAACGCCCACAGAGGAGGCCACTGTTCGCTTCTCCAATGAAAAAACGGTACTAAACCATCAGGTAGTCGAGCTACAGACACATAAATAGTGGAACA
>JAMZAV010007452.1:0-37084 GCA_024449915.1 Sweltsa coloradensis
CTGTTGGTTCCTCTCTCCTTTCCCCAACCACAAACACTAACCTAGGACTAAGTAATGTTGTAGGCCTACTAGTAATTTGTTAAAATAAGTTTGTGTAGGTAGTCTATTGTTGGGAGTATAACAATAATAATTAATGATGGGAAATACTGAACTCAATATTCTGTAACCGAGCAAAAGAGCTCTAAACTTGAATAAAACAACAACAATAAACGCCTACAATACTTTTGGCTGCCATAAGTTTTTTTTTTTTTTTGGTTTATTTGGATTAAGGACGCGTCAACCGTTAGGTCATAATGCACCACTCTAGTCTATAGTCTAAGGGGGGTGGGGGAGGAGGGGCCCAGGGGAGGAGGGGTCCATGCTGGTCAGAACCAGCCACGGTTATGGGGAGGAAGGGAGGTTCGTCACTTTGCGGACCTCATCGTCTTTGTCATCGCTCGTTGTGTCATTGTCATCGTCGTCGGGGAGGTCATCAAGGGAAGGGGGCAAGGTCCCGACGACAACTGCCAGAGCTCGCCTCTAGTTTCGGGGAGTAAGATACTCCGCTCTTTCTAGCTGATGTTTGCCAGGTGGACTTTTTCTCATGAATCGCCTTTTACGATTAGCAGAGCCATGCTCTGGGCCAATTCTACCCCGGGCCCAGACGGGGCTGCCTACCGGGTAGCCCTACCTATAGTTTAAGGTTAAGTTTTTCGTTGTGAACGGGGCCCCATGCTATTTTCCCTGAGACAAACCTTAAGTGGAAAAGTTGATTGTGAATGGGCCTTCCCTTAACGTCTTTCACAATTTATGCTAGGGCCTATTCTATAGGCCTATAGGCCTACAGGTAGCCTAGTATTTAGGCCTATAACATTAGGCCTAGTTATTTTACAGTTGTGCATCCATTAATGCCAAAGTGACATTCATTGTTTCTCTAATGTTGAATTGTTGATAGATGCTAAGTCTATTTAAACATGGGAGATAAAATATTGCAAATCTTACTAATTCATAAGTCTGGATTGCCAGTTGAACTTTATCGTCTCCATACTCTTTAGCCTTGTTGAAGAGGTTTTGAATATTATTCAACTGTTCTTTCTTCTTGTCTGGAGAGACAGTTTTGATGCTTCGCAGGTGCTCGTCCGCAGAACGGTCGATGTTGCGCATCAAGTCCTGAGCTCTCGTGTCTAAATCACGCATCAAAGTGAAGTTTCTCTGCAACTCAATGGGGAGGTGTTCCAAACCTTCAAACAAAACAGGGATTATTTTATTATATTGTAGCTTGTAGGGGTGTATGAGTACCGACTACCGGTAGTCCTAGCATAGTGCACTTTCCCACCGCCATGTTTGAACCGCGTTCGGAGTTACCAGCCGTACAAACTAACCTACGGCCTAGCGCTAGGCCTAGCTCTAAGATTCTTTAAAGAGCGCACCCAAAACTAATTTTGTCAATTACAAGGTTTTCCAGCTTCACGAAAAGAATGCAGATAGGTTATTTAGCTAAAGCGACTGTCAAGACGATCGAGAAAATTGCGCGAGCCAACTCACGCGAGTTTATTAAGTAGCCTACCATCCTTGTCACACGACAAACAATGAAGGAAACAATAACGCCATCTATTGGTGTTCACTTGTCACGTGTTATGGTAATGGTTTCTGATTGACACTCGCTAACTCGACTTGCTAAGAAGTTGGAACAAGCTGGACATTTTTCGAGGCAAGCACGAGCTGGCGCTTGGGCACTTCTATAGGCCTACCTGGGGGTAGTGTTGTAAGCCTTGAAATATTTCAGTGAAATATTTCATGTGAAATGTTTCAACGTGAAATATTTCAAGCCTCCGTGAAATATTTCACAAGTGATGAAATATTGCAAAATTATTATTTTATAATATTATATCCACTGTAGTGACCTTATTTCCTAAATATTCCATGGATCATACAACTAACAACTAGGTAGGCTATTAATGTTAAAGGAGGTTTTGAGTTTGTAATGTTTATGTACCGTACCTATGTGGAGGCCTAGTCAGTAGTCACCTAGGCCTAGGTCTACAAGATATCATGTCTTTAAATGTGACAGCTGCAGCGAACAGTCAGCACTGAAAGAGTGGCAATTAATCTAGATGCAGGATGCAGGTAAAAAAAAAACAAACCTTAGCTTAGGCCTATAAATAATTAAATTGAATTAAATTTATAATAAATTGATGTTGCCAATGTCCATAATATGGTAGACGGAGGCCTAGGCCTACTCTGACGCTGAGCCACTGCTAGCTTCATAGTGCTTTAGTCCTTCGTGGGCGTGGCTTGCGATGATCTTAAATCTGGTGTATCAACTTTATGCTTTCTGATTTGACTGTAAACCACCTGCAAACCTTTTGCCAAGGATCTAAATATTCATTATTTGAAAAGAACTGCAAAATAAAGTGTAGGCGACGCGTAGGGTTATTGTGTTGTAGGTTATCTGCCACCACATAGCGTAAGCCATACAGTATTCTATTCTATGTTTAATTTTAATAGGCCTACTTCTTTGCCTCACAATTTGTTTTACATTTTTTTTAAATGTAGGCTTGTAGCCTTTACATACAAATGTACATAGCCCTATCAGGGTGTGTGAATTTTGTTATTTTTATTAAAAAAATAAAAAATCATGATTTACTTGATTTAAATTGGACTTATTTTATTTAAATCAGCTTTTTGATTTAAATCGGATTTTATTGATTTTTTTTTATTTAATTCAACAAAATCAGTGTTTAAAAACTTGTCAAGTTGATAGCGGATCAAATTACTTTCACAAGCGTTTCAGAAAATATAATTCAAAAAATAATTTAAGGAAAACTTTGCATAAATCAGTGAGAACTCTTTGTGTTTGTAGCTCCAAATGAAGAAGTGCATTTGATTTAAATCAACGATTTTTATTAAATAAATCATTTGATTTAAATAAAAACACCCTGATACATACATAATTCAGGAAATACAAAGAGTTTACTGTCCTTCTTTAATATTTCCATATTTTTATTCTTCAACTACCCTACTGTACTGCTGTAGGCCTACTATAGAATGACTCCACGCCACGTCGTCGTACCTTACCATACCGTAGTTGAAGAAAAGAATGCTCGCCATTGCAATAAAATTCTCATCTCGTCAATGCTGCATGTAAAGGTTACGTGATATAAAATATGGTGACATTTCCATCAGGAGGTATATTTCAAAGACAGTGAAATTAAAATTGAAATATTTCAAGAAATATTTTACAAAAATAAATGTAATGAAATTTACAACACTAGGCCTACAACGTCCAACTTTTCAACAACGATTTTTTGCAACGTTTTCAAAAAAATACTCTAGGCCTACCTACTAAACCTTTAACGTTGCTATTTTAAATATGAAGTACTTTAAACGCCAAAGGACTTTCGTTTAAAATAGCGACGTTAAAGGTTTTGAAGTTTTTTTTGTTAATTTAACAGCAAAAATCGTTGTTGACAAGTTAGACCCCCCAAGTATAGAAGTGCCGGCGCTTGCTGGCTCACCGTCTGACAGTGAGGTGGCAAGTTCTATGTAAACGAGTAGGCCTACAGACCTACTCTCAGAGAGTTAGGCCGCGTTCCCATAACTTTGGTTTATTCTTAAGAAATTGTTATTGGTTGTTATGGTAACAAGAAATCCGATATCCTGATTGGTTAATAATGTTTCAGTGGCCTGTATAATGAAGTTACTCCTTTTCATTGGTCGTCGTATAAATAACAAAACGTCTGATTGGTCCGTCATGAGAATTATGGTTTTGTTAGCCTATAACAATTTCTTAGGACAAAAACGTAAACAATTTAACACGTATTTCCTATCCCCTTATAACTAAACCAATTTGTGGGAACGCGGCCTTACTTGCGCGAGCCAACTCGCGCGATTTTCTCGATCGTCTGACAGGCGTTTAAGCCCCAGGCCCCTAGCTTATCTGGGACTCTTGCCGTTAAGCGGGTCCACCTTTTAAAAACGTTATTTTTCGTGTACTCTAGTACTAACTTCGCCGCCCCCCCCCTAACCTAGGTTTTCCTAGCAAAAATTTATGCTAGGAAAACCTAGGTTAGGGGTGGTGGGGATGTTGGGCGCGAAGCGCCGTGGCACTTCTTCGGCTAGGGGGGTCCAACTTTTATACACCTTGTTAATACTGCTAGGCATAGGCCTATTGCCTTGTTACTACTTATGTTAAAGGTGTACCTTCGTTAGGTTAGCCAAACTTTCCGCTGGCTACAGTGCGCCGCGCTAGTTCTAGGATATAATCGATAAGAGCGCACCCAAAATCCTTTCCGTTACAGTGTATATAAAAGTTGGACCCCCCTAGCCGAAGAAGTACCAGCACCGTGGCGAGGTTAGTATTAAAGTTGGACCCGCTTAGCGACAAGAGTGCCGCTTATCTAGGCTAAGCCATAAACCTAGGCCTACGGCTCACATAAGAGCTAGGCCTAGGCTACCTAGGCCTGGTCAGTGGTCTTCTTTAAAGAATTAAATTTAGGTCTAGGCCTAGGTAGGCCCTACAAAGCATCCAAATCTCGTATTGGTCTAGTGAGACATGCATCCCTAGGCTAGGGTAGGCTAGGCCTAGGCCTATGCCTAGGAAGCCTAGGCCTACAGCCACTTACTGTCTAAATAATGTTCCAAATATAAAGCAGATGTCATGTTGACCGCTTTTGGGAGACTGAACACTTTCTGTGCTAAACAAATTGCCTAGAGAAACATAGGCAAAGTAGAACCAATTAAAAACTAAAAACACCGTTTTGTTTGACAATCATGGATTGATTGATGCGCAACCAACTGTGAAAACTGAAAATGCAGTCGCAGTTTGCCATACACTTGGGAGACATGAAAATTTCGTCGTGTTGCCAGCAATGGTTGCCAGTTGCGCGATCGAGAGTTGACTTCACGCCGTTCTCATCAGCTGTTTGTTTTGTTGTTGTTATCTGTCAGAGGCGGTTTGAGGTTATGATCTTTCAACGTCCTACATAAATTAATTTTTTGCCTTTATGAAACGTCACTTGTTAGATATGGACACTGAACACGTTTTGCCAAATAAAGGTAAGGGTAAAAACGTATATATAGCCCTGTAATAAGCTTAGGCCTACTTTTGCAACGAGTCAATTACTGCATTTACCCAGACAGAGGATTGAACTTGCCTGATCTAAACAAGGTCCTTGACTCTGACTACGTAGGCTATATCACAGAGCTCTGAATCGGTTTGGGCAAATCGATTCGGGCGGAATCGGTTTGAAGTTGTTGATATACCTGTCGGTTTTGGCCAAAAACACTTTAGTTCCAAATCACTTCGGAAAGTGAACTCGAATCGATTGATATAGGTACACGTCAAACCGATTCAAGGGAAATAACAACGCCATGACAATGCGATATGTCAATCTCAGAATTCAAATATTGACTTTATTTGACTTCCTATCCAACTTTCGAAGTTAAAAACATACCCTTACACCATTATCTGTACTTTTTTAAAGTTTTGTACGGATGCAATCATATTATCTAGGCCTATAAGATAAACAAGTATAAATGTCACTTTTAACCTAGAAAATTGTTTTACAAAATGGTTCCCGTGCTACAAAATCTCGAACCGTTTCCGTCGAATCAATTCGAAATCTATTGATACTAGTTCAAACCGTTTCAGCCCGAATCGATTTGCCTGGACCGATTCCGAGCTCTGTGATATACGTAGTCTATGCATTGTAGAAACTTACAATTTGTTGGTTCACAACTGACACATTCTATTCATCATTTTTAACATCACAGTCCTTCAACAAAAGTTAATATTATAATAAGTTAATATTTTTTTGATCGTGCTCAAATTTCTCACTAATATATCAATTCATAAAATTAAGGTTCTGTGAAAAAATCATTACAATAAGATAAACATGTAGGTGTTATAAGTCGAAGAAATTTTAAAAATAAAAAAATCGTAAAATTGCGATTTTCATAAGAAATTATTTTTCGATTGCGCTAAAATTTTACACGAATATATTAATTCATAAAATTAAGGTTCTGTGAAAAAATCATTACAATTGGATAAAGCATGTAGGTGTTATAAGTCGAAGAAATTTTTTAAAAATCGAAAAAAATCGTAAAATTGCGATTTTTTTTAGAAATAATTTTTCGATTGCGCTCAAAAACGTGGCAGTTCTAAGTTCAGAGATTTCAAAGGTTTCCAGAAAATTTTATTGCAATAAGAGTATTGGTTTAGCTGGAATCGTGTTAACAAACAGCCAAAAATACAAAAAAAGAAAAAACATTCCAGATTTTTTTCTCCAGTGTAGTGAAATGGAATCTTCGCTTCGCTCGCTAGGCTCATCCAACTAACTAGGAAGCTTCGCAAACGCTTTTTCAGGCGCGTTGTTGGATGAGCGTAATTGGTGCATCCATGCATGCAGATTTTCTGTTGTTCTGTAAAAAAATCATTACAAAGTCGATTTTTTTTTAAAATTAAATTAAAATAGGAAAACGCTTAAGTCCCGCCGCGTGTTGGATGAGCGTAATTGGTGCATTGAGCTGCCATGTGTTATGAGGATTTTCTGTTGTTGTGACAAAATTATTTCAAAGTCGAATAATTTTTTTAAATTAAATTAAATTAAATTAAAAATTGACTTTATTTTTTAATTTTTTTTATGAATCGTAATTTTAAAAAGGAAAAAATCGTAAAATTGCGATTTTCATAAGAAATAATTATTTGATTGCGCTCAAATTGTACAAGAATATATTAATTCATAAAATTAAGGTTCTGTGAAAAATTCATTACAATAGGATAAAGCATGTAGGTGTTATAAGTCAAGAATTGTTTAAAAAAAAAAAAACATGTAAAATTTCGATTTTCATGAGAAATAATTTTTCGATTGCGCTCAAATTTCACACGAATATCTTAATTCATAAATAAAGGTTTTGTGAAAAAATCATTTAAATCGAATTAAGCATGTAGGTGTTATAAGTCGAAGAAATATTTTTAAAATTGAAAAAATTCGTAAAATGGCGATTTTCATGAGAAATAATTTTCCGATTGCGCTCAAAAACGTGGCAGTTCTAAGTTCAGAGATTTCGAAGGTCTCCATAAAATTTCATCGCAATCGGAGTATCGGTTTAGCCGGAATCGTGTTAACAAACAGACAAAAATACAGAAAGAAAGGAAAAAAAAAAACATTCCGGATTTTTTTCTCCAGTGTAGTGAAATGGAATCTTCGCTTCGCTCGCTACGCTCGCTACGCTCATCCAATAAAAAATTAACTTAAATTTTAAAATTTTTTATTAATCGTAATTTTAAAAAAAAAAAAAAATCGTAAAATTGCAATTTTCACAAGAAATAATTATTTGATTGCGCTCAAATTTAACACGAATATATCAATTCATGAAATAGGCCTAAAGGTTCTGTGAAAAAATCATAACAATAGGATAAAGCATGCAGGTGTTATAAGTCAAAGAACTGTTTAAAAAAATAAAAAACCCGTAAAATTTCGATATTCATGAGAAATAATTTTTCGATCGCGCTCAAACTTCACTTGAATATCTAATTCATAAAATTAAAGTTCTGTGAAAAAATCATTAAAATCGTAAAATTGCGATTTTCATGAGAAATAATTTTCCGATTGCGCTAAAAAACGTGGCAGTTCTAAGTTCAGAGATTTCAAAGGCCTCCATAAAATTTCATCGCAATTGGAGTATTGGTTTAGCTGGAATCGTGTTAACAAACACACAAAAATACAAAAAAAGGAAAGAAAAAAAAACATTCCGGATTTTTTTCTCCAGTGTAGTGAAATGGAATCTTCGCTTCGCTCGCTACGCTCATCCAACAACCACCAACAGTACTTTGAGAAAACTCAAGTATGACAGCAATTGTTTTGAAAAACATTGTAGAGAACTTTTGTTTTACATTTTTAAAGCGGCTGCCAAATGACCACATAGTTGCCACAGGTTGCTGTCTATTTTTGTGACGGCAAATTTTAGACAGTGAGTCAGTTTTTTATCGACCTGTAACCAAAAAGACAATGTTTTTTTACTCGTATCTGTTACCGTATGAAGATCATATGGAAACGTTAATGTGAATTCCACTATTCTTGCCGTTGGGCTGTGATCAATTATCTTGTTCTATTGAAAAAAACAAAATACACCCAGTAGTAAAACCCCCAGTAAAACCGCTTTACTCTACAAGAGCTTGTAGTGTCGGTGAACTTTATAAAAAGTGTCTTAAGGTCGAAGAGACTGTTCAAAAAAAAAAAAAGAAAACAATAATGGACGAAGACCCATGTACGTGGACCTCAAACCTTCGAGATTGTTTTTGCACCAAGCTGATATACTATATTCAGTATTGTGAGGTTTAAATCTGGATATAGCATGAGCAAAACTACTGACAAACTCACTAATTGAATAATAACAATCAGTATAGGCCAACCTAGTATTAATAAATTACCCTTTCAATTACAATTTTTATTTTAACGTGTTTTGGGTAACATCACAATATTTTTGGTAGTTTAATACCCCCCAAATAAAAAAAAGTGTAAAAACAAAAAAACGGCAGCCAAGCTACCTCCTTCCAAAAGTTTTCGGCTGTGAATGCTGTGGGATATAGAAGTTGAGCCAAGCATTTCATTCTTTCAATGACCTATTTCGCATAAGAAAAGAAAGTAAGATCATTTCGCCTGTGACAAGCGCAACCCAACATTTTACCATCATTTAAATACATGCAATTAAAAAAATATTTCGCTGAATACATTATTTTTCATCACAATAGATTTGAAAATGTGTGGAGGCAGGTAGAAAAAACCCCATGTTCGCTCAAGTTCGGTCACTGCCAAAAGGTGGAAGAGAAAATGCGACAATAGACGGGACGACCGGCTCCCGGGTCTCGTCCGCGGATGGTCACTTTGTATCTCAAGGGATAGATAAACTTTAGTTACCCACCCCTCCAGCAAGCCGAGAAGTATTTTCGTCCGATTTACGCAATATTTTAACACAGAACTGGTTATCGATCGGCTGATTTTTTTTTTGTAATCATGAACCATCATTCAGGTCATACACCAGTTTCAAGATTGTAAATTTTTCGGGGCGCCGTGTGCAGATAGCTGAAAACCCCCCCAACTCGGGTGGGGTAAACAGGGTCGAGTAGCCCTCGCCTAGCTTGGCTGCGGGGCGAACGACCGTCGGGACCTAGATTCCTTCAGTAGAAGCATACAAGAAATGTCCATCACACTTTAACATGCCTACGTGCTTACATAATAAATTAATATTTGACGTGACCTGTGTCAAAAAATTTAAGTAATTGATTCAAATTCTTACATATTTTAATTTGTTAGAAGTTTTATTGCCGAATTTGTCTGTTACATGTGGTTGCTGTTCGGCGCCCGGAACTCACAGTGAACACTAGCGCGACAGCGAAGTAAATAAGAACAGCGCTGCCGAGACAAACGCATGTCATGCACTATCTCAGCGACTTTCGTATAACTATCTGTGCATTGAAGTATTAAACACACATGTGACAGCATGTTTTTAAGACTGATAACCAACAATATGTTTTAAAACGTTTTCGTAAATTGGCATTGAATATCAAAGTAAAATTGATAATAAGTCACATTTTTTGTCGTTTTAGACCATTTTAAAAAAAATACTCTAAACTATTTTTAATGGTAAATGTGGGGTATTCACTGGAACGGTCAATTCGTCTTCTAATAATCCGTACAAAGTTCTTGATTTATAGAACAGGATTCAAGAAGGTGAAACGTCATGCGGAGCGTCGCGGCGCGCTCAAAACGGCATGTAGAACAAGCGGAATTCTTTTCGTATACGGTTTATGGTATGTATTTTGAATTAGCTTTTCTAAAGTAAATGTCATCTTGTCTACCGCCGGTAGGGGTCCAACGTTCATACTTGCCGATGGCCGCGTGCACGGAATGCGAGAAAGCTTTGCCATTCAGAGTAATTTGGCACTGGAAGTTATAAAAATTGTTTCCGTCACATTATAAGTGAACCAACAATAAGGAATGAGTAAAAACAAGTAAAAAATTTTTCCTGAGTACGTGCCTCGAACGACGTCCCTCCCTCTCGCATGCCAAAACCAGATCTCTAACCACTATGCCAAAACAATGACCATCGGTATAGCTGTGTGCGTTCCTAGAGTGATATTATACAGATCACGATAACTTGCGTAAGCGTAAACATTTGTCATGCCTATTAGGACACTTTTTAATAGTTATAAACGTTCTTTCGATATTTCTAGAGTGTATTTACGTCTCTTTTCACAAGATGTAACATGATAATTATTTATTTGTCTTAAAAACTTCGGATGTGGCAGTCCATCGCTGGAAAATCATCCAACTCGCCACCCCAAATAATATCTCGTGGTTTGAAACGTGGCTGGTACTGCGGTAGCCTAGGACCAAGGGGAGAAGACGCAACTGTATTGGCAGAGCTACCGATAGCGGACGATTTAGTTTAGGTAGTCACCGCAAAATTGAAAGTCGCTCGGCCCTGCTCTTCCGACTTCTTAAGAGTGTTCACGAGACAGACATGTACATGTCCACGCGTCGAAGCACTCAACTTCAGTATGTACAACGCTCTTGGAGAAAAATTTGAAACGACATACAAAGCAACAACCTACCTAGGTTGTTCCCCGCCGCGTTGACTTTACTCTTAACAATGGATTATAGAGCCAGGGTTATTCGATACTACATCAATTATGTTTAGTTGTAATGTTCTTCCTGCCATAAAAATATCTGTGTCTTCACTGTCTTGTGCATTTTTAGAATTCTCATATGTCGTTTCAATTTTTCTCCAGAGCGTTGCTACATTTAAATTTGAGTGGCTTACGGGTGTGCCCAAGGGTCACATTGTCTAGTGAAGACTTTTAGCTTGATATAATACCTTAAAAATTGAAATTGTTAGTTTGCCACCTTGTAGCTAAATAGTAAATAGTATAAAAAGTTCAGTGGTTATTATTTTGGGGTTTAAACTTTAAAGACACCCACTCAAGTAGAACTTACCCAATTTCTGTTGTAGCAACACTATCAGTTACAACTAAAAAATAAATAATAAAATTAAAACATATCTGTAGGCCCTATAAGTGATCCTACTTACTGCACATTTTCTTAAAAGCAACATTTGGGAATTAAAAAAACTAAATTAATTGGGGGCGAATTTTAGTTCGATCGTTTATTATTACCAACGTTCCTACCAATTTTGTACCAACCTCATCTGCTTAAAGTATCCAAACCAATATAACTCGGTACCTCTCTGGCAAATGAAGAGTTTACCAAGTAAACTCTATCATTTATCTATGAGATCCTTGCAGTCCACCGACCAAGTAAGCTTGTTGGAGTTCTCTCTCCACACATCCATTTTAATAAAATAAATATTTGGAAATAGGGACCTGAAATAGGGTCATGTAGTCCTGTCACAACAGAAACACTTGGCAACCATCCCATCATCAATGATGGTACTTTTGCCAAACCGTTTATCTTTATCTTCCTTTATCCCTTTAATCTTTAAAAAAGTAACAGCTGTTACATACAGTTCTCCCATTTGCATCGATTTGCAGTCTTGGGGAGTAGCGCGCTACATGTAGCATGCTAACTTTTACGGTAGCGGAGCATAGCGCGCTAACTTTATTAGGGGGCATATTTGTAGCGGTAGCATGCTACAATTTTTGTAAAAAAAAAAAAGCGGTTAGCGTGTATTTGCGCTACTTTTTAGTTCCCCAGGCGCCACGCAGTTCCCAGTAGCACACTTCAAGTCAAATCAGTCGGCACTGCAACTAACCTTTGTAACGCCCGCCGCGCCACGTCCATGGGCTCGCCATTGCAGACCGGCCGTAATCTCGTCTCATTCACACACAAAAAAATCTCCGTCCCCGAGAGGCGGTCTCTCTCTCTCCTCGTCTCGCGCGCGCTCTCATCTCTGCGTCGTCTGAAGGATGCAAGCGATCGCCGATCTGTCACATCGTGTAAGCTGAATCTTGTTCTTGAGTGCTATTTTCAGGGTCGTAACAAAGATGGTATCCACAGATACTAGAAGTCGGATTATTGATTTTAGAGCATAAGCCGCTCCAATATTACGCCAATCATCTGATTGCACATTAAATAAGTGATTAGTATCATATCCCCCTCCCTTGGGACATTCTGGGCTAATATCACTATTGTCCCTGCACCAGTAGGCTTATTCTGAACCTGGCTAGAGTTTTTTGTCGCATTCTTCTGCAGTGATTCCTCCGCGAAAACACGTTGTTGAAAATAAGAAAGCAATAGGATGTTTGACAACGTTAGGCCTAAATTCTAGGCATACTAGGAGTTGAAAGAACGCCTTCTATCACAATGGAAACCGAAAATGTGCTTTTGATATAGACCACGATCGAGTTTGACATAAATGGAGTTAAAAATCATCGCGGCACGACGTGAAAAGGCTTTAAAAAAAACGGGATAATTTTGAGATACTCGACACCCCCTGATTAAACACGACATGTGCGAGAAAGTAGCGCGCTATATTTTCTTGTGTAGCGCGAATGTAGCTCGCCGCTACACTGAAAAAAAAGTAGTGAAAAAGTAGCGAAGCTACTTTTCGGGTCTGTCGCGTTAGCGTTAGCATGCTACTTTTTAAAGTAGTGACCCCAAGACCTGTCGATTTGTGGGCTAAAAGGGCTGCTTTTTTCACTTTTTCAAATGAGTTAGTAAGAGTTCGGTTCGAGGTTCAAGTTCGGAACTTTTTTTTGGTTCACAAGTTCGCGTTTGGTCGAAACTCAGAAATCAATTCGTCCATACCCTAGTATTTTTGTCATTTGCTTTAACAATACCACACACAGTTAATTTCTATTCTTAGTCACTTTCACTTCCAAAATTGTCGATAAAAACAAGTTAAAAAAAGTTAAACAAAAACATAACTTGCAATTTTTTGTAAATGATCTGGTTACAGTAAATCTAAATATTCCTATTGACATTGTGTTTTGGTAGGCTGTATGCGAGATAAAACTGTGGTGACTTAAGGCTGGTTTACGATTGACCGGCAACGTGGGGAGACGTGAATGGAGAAGTGAAACGCGAAATTAACACATACATTCACAGTTTAGCGTTATGAATTGACGGGAAGGTGAACGGAATGGAGAACGGAGCGACCAAGTTCGTCAAAGATCCCAACTTTAACATCTACATTCACTTCCGTTTGGCGATGTGATCGTGCGCATAACGCAGATGCTTTGGTACTCGCCTCGTGACAGAACACAAACAAAACAAACATATACCTACAACGTCGGCTTAGATATCTAGGCAACTAGGGTTTCATTTGACGGTTTTATTTATTGTTTTATTTGACCAACGAAGTGGTCCCCGATTTACGTCAAATCGTAAACGCCTCGCTTTCCGTTCCACCCCAATTCACGCTTTCATTCACGTCTCCCCACGTTGACGTCAATCATAAACGCAGCCTTTACGCACATATTGCAATTTTCTATGGATTTTAGTAGGCCTAATTGATTGGTTATATCACTGCTTTGTGGCTTTGCATGCAAAAATTTATGAAAAACATAATAAAACCATTTGCACACACCTCTACCGATAAATGTATTCAACAATTTACCTAATATTTGCATGCATAGTTTCCACATTTGTATGGTCCACTGGAGATTCCATAGACAGACAACCAATGTACATACACTCAGTAAAAGGCATCAATGCTGACTGAACTTGGACTTTTAACAGCTTTGCCATCTTCATCTGTGTACGTTTTGGAAGTGGTATCACAGGAAACAGTAGTTTTTAGAGCCGTCGCAAGTCGTCGAGCAAGAGAGATATTCCTCGAGTGTTCTTTTTGGACTGCAGCAGTATTCATTACAGACCACAATCGGAAATCTTCGGAAAGTTGAATATGGTAAGCTAACAATATTGTGATTTTCCTACCATGACACAAACATGATATCAAAATCAGTCACATTATTAGATGCGTGATTAGATTGATTACTGATTAGATAGACCGATACCGTTGTAGGGCTGGTTCAATGCGTGTACTTTCCTAAACGTGGTGCACATACCCTCTTTTGGCTATAAAGCATGTAAGGTTTGGTTAGCTTACAAGTTAAACACATATTTGTAATACTTTGAGTAGTGTCCAACAAGGAAGATTGCCTAGTGGCAACAGAATCACAGTAAAACAAGGGTAGATAGACCTCGAACCGTAAACTTTTGGACTGCGGTGGTCGGTCTCCCAACATAATACAGTCATATTATTTAGTAGCCTATTGACTACAATTCAGAAATTAAAAAAAGTCCTCCCCAACCGGGAATCAACCACCGATCTCTGAATTTCGATTGTAGTAAATATATATCGAATACACCTATCGTGAGTGTTTTCCCCCGACTAAACCAAATCGAGAACTAATACAGTCAACCCCTTAACAAACTTGACAAAAACTGACTTTTTACTTTGTTAAAAAAGAACTTTGTTAAAACAGTCACTCTACATGTATTTTTATTAACAAGCTTTTACAATTAACATGTTAAAATCCAGGACTTTGTTAAAAGAGAGTTCTTATAAGTGTGCTCGACATAGTACGTAAATGCGTTTTATTGTTTTTAGAGACACAGTAAACATGTATATACATCCATAAAACCAGTACTACTACACGTACCTTACCTGTCCCATCCGATCCCTAATTGAGAATTTGGCCAATTGAGAGATGAGAGATATTGAAAGATTTTATCGATATCTCATCAGTCATCCATTCGGGTCATCGGCCTCCCCCAACCGATAACATCGATACAAAATCAGCCGATGGGCAGTTTTCACCTAGAATCAATTTCAGTTCAGCTATTTCACAATCTATTTGATCCAAAAGAAACCGCCAATCCATGTGATGTACATCCTTATAATAGTGTCCTGGTAGTCCCCTGTCTTACTTACCAAGCAAGTTCCCTTATTGGAGGCAATGTCCTCTTTTTACGATCTTACTTTTAGGCAATTCACAAATAATAGGTGATATTAGGATGACATTGGCAGAATCGATTCCCGTCTACTCGATTCCAAATTGGAGGAATCGATAACTCGCTCAGCAGTTGAAAACGGTCTCTGGCGGCGTCGTGTTTTTTTGTATGCCAGAGGGGTGAACCACGCGTCTACTGTCCATCAAACTTCTCCCACCAGACGCCGATCGTACACAAAGGCAGGCAGTGATGAGTCAACAGACGACGACGAAACGTTGCAAAATACATCGTTCCGTGACGTAACAGCGGTTACGGGAATCGATCGATGTCATCCCTAGTACTATAGGGTTAAAAAAGCCTATCAGCTTGGTCCATCGAAAAAGTGGAATTGGTTTTGCAATTTGACAAATCTGATTCGGTCAATCTGTAATATTGATATTCTTGTACAGTCACAACATCACTAGGCTCTACTTTATCATTATGAAAAATAAAACTCAACACATACTTTTTATAAAAATTTTAATTGATAATTAATTGAAAAATAAATGTTTCAAACCAACATGTAACGCTAACGGTATGATCAAAATCATCAGTTCACATTGTACGTAGAATATTTACAACCAGGCTATACTTAAAAACTTAATAAATCTAAATACAGGTTTTTTTAAAATAATAACAAATCAGTTTTATATCAATACACTGCCTTAATAATATAAAAGTGAACTACTTTGAAATGATTAAACTCTTTTGGATAAGCTGTAAATTTGGATTTGTAGTACAACTTTTTTCATTTGCCTAGATAGCACACAATAGATTCTAATATTTCAGCCTATAAAACTTAAACTGGTTTTCAGTTCCGAACTACATATTATCAATGTATCAAGCTACCTGTGGAATTAATTTTAGATACTAGATAATCCTCGTGCATAATACGTATCGGCAAACGAAACTTTAATTTTAGCCTACCGGTACAGAAGGGCCAAACTAAAGTAGGTAGCACCTTTACAAATTGTTTGTCGGCAACAAGTATCCACACATTGTGTTACTTTGAACATAGAACAGTAAATATTAAATACTTTAAACATAAACGTCACTTCCAAGGGAGAAAAAAGGTCAACATAAAATTAGCACTTGGCAAACCAATCATAACTTATTTCTTTTTTTCTGTCGGCTGTTTGTGATTTGTTGGGGCCCAAAACCACTTGCCTTTGGGCTTGGTAGTCAACCCAACACAGGCGAAGTGGACCATTCGATGGTGCACTGAAACAAGAATACATTCTATAATTAACTTGGGGCCCGTTTCCCGCTACGCTTTATAAATAAGATAAGATCCCTTATTAAGAGTCTACCCACTCAGTCACACAACTGCTTTTCAGTGGGGGACAGTAACCAAAGTGACAAAGCCAACCCTGCAGGCCCCGACCAATCAACGAGTGAACGAAACCAACCGCACCTAAGATCGATATTTTTAATAGGAAATATATATAGCAATCAGAGGTATGGACATGCGACACACCCTGGATCACGCCAGACTCAACAAGGCGATTCAGACAACTTTAAATGTTAATTATGTGCCCGTTGCAAGGCGGCTTCCAAAGTCACCATTTAACAAATCTCTTAAGACAAGAACTGATGGACTGAAGGTCAATCAGAAGTTAAAACTTCTGACTTTAGTGGGAATCAAACCTGGACCTTCTGCATTGGAAGCAAGTGTCTAACCACAAGACCACGAGCCAGTCGAGTTGATGGATGAGCTTTTTATGGTTGTCTTTTCGCCCAAATATCTTGAAAATATTGTAGGGTAAAAAAATCGGGGAAAAAATATTTCTTCAAAATGTCTCTAAAATCATAACATATAATAATTTCATGATTTTAAACATTCCCATAAGTTTCATCAAGATCGGAGTAGCCTTTGCCCGGGTCGCGGGCCAAAATATCATGAAAATATCTCATTAAAAATCGAAAAACAATTGTAAAAGTACGATGCCTAATCAATCCATAGAATACTTTGATCGGATTATATGCCTACCCAAAAACGTGGTGAAGTCTAAGTTCAGAGATTTTGAAGGTCCCCTCCAATCCCCCCCCCCTTCAAATCGCCTATTATGCCGTTGCCCAGTAAGAGCGAAAACAACGCAAAAAAAAAAAAAACTGAGCAAATTTCTTTGGGGGTCAGTGAAATTGAAGTCTGCTTCGCTCAAATCCAAAAAAAAACTGTATAACTTGCTCCAACGAAGAATGCAGATGCTTCTTGGTAGTGGGTAAGGGGTTTGAATGAATGGGGCGGTAAATGGATGTCACCTCTGTGTAATGAAAGAGAAATATCTTTTTAAACCAATGCAAGCAAAATTTACTGTGCTAGATCTTCAGTTCTCCATGTGAAGATCTACAACTAGCTAGGGCGAATAGACAGTGTACAAAGTTGTTATGATGGGAAAACAATTTCGAGCCACATCTGCATTCTTTCTTAGACCACTATACCACAATTCCGAAGTGACATCCTCACCACAGAATAAAGATATTTCAAAAGGTACTAACTCATAAATAAATATTAAGTATCAAAATAAGTCAATAATCACGTTTCTGCTAATTAAGAGCAAAATAGGAACTTCCTTGATTACTCTGGACGTTTTAGCATCCAAGTATGCAATTAATTTTGACAATTGCCAATGCCCATTGGGCATTTGCAATCAACGTTCCTGTTTACTTTTAACGTAAAGCGGAATAGCCTAGTTTGGCACCATGACAGTTGAAATATTATTATCGAACACTTCCGAGTTTAACTCTAGGCCTAGTCCTATATGCCAATGGCAATGGCCTAAATATTCTTTAGGCCTATGTGTAATACGTGTTCATTTCGCTGAAGGGTCGGCTAAGTGTTAGCAGTGTTAGTTTTTTTTTATGGTGCATTGAATGCCATATCTTGAGTTATAACTTAATTTAGCCTATACTGAATTGGAAGATTTTTTATAACAAATGATAACTTTTTTATTTGCTATTTTCAGGTTCTACCTAATAGGACCTACCTATTACAGTAAGAACCTCGTTCATGCTGAGCTCCCGATTAACCGATATTTCCGTGTTATCCGAGCTCGTTTCAGGCGCCTTTTGTTTTAATTAGTCGGAAATGTTTTGTTTCTTTACATCTGAATGTCATGCAATATGCTGTTTACTACAATGACATGTCAACGGCACAGCGCGCGAGTTTGTAAGGGGGTTTGGGGCCGGGTTCGAGGGTCGGGTGCCGTAGAGTGTTGACCCAGTGTCATTTGCGATTGTCTTGCTGCCCCGGCCCGTGGGGAGGGGTGTGAGGACCTTGCTCAAAGACGGCGGATAGAGAAAGAGAGGAGGGAGAGAGAGAAGGAGACAAAATATGGCCTTGAAGACGTACATGATAGAGGCTGGCTACGATTATGAAGAAATAAACATTGCATTATTCAGGACATCCTCATGACAGAAACATGGAGATAACGTTCACCCCCTCCCCCCCCCCTCCTCCTCCCAAGCCATGAACTACGTATTGGTCTCACTATTCATTGGCTTCAGGACAAAACTCTCCCAAGTTTTTGTTTTGTTTACATTATGAATAAGAATAATGAGACCAGTCATTCATTCTATCAGCAAAGCAGGAGTTGTTTTGTTTACATTATGAGTCATAATGTAAACAAAACAACTGTCATAATTTATGACTTATAGCTAAGATCAATGAGATAGGGTGACTTCGGGTACCCGAAACCGGTTTGGAACCGGTTCCATTACGATCCGGTTTCCCCTTTTTTTTTTTCGGACGGTTCTATTTTTAACGCCGAAGAGTTTGCCAAGGGCCCCTAGGCATCAGACGAGAATAAATGCGGCCAGAAACACCCCGTGGTTGCAAAATTCTTTATGCCTAGGCCCCTAGGCTCTATATGAATGTTGCATCACAATTTGACCTAGGCTTAGCCTAGGCCCATAGGTGTTGTGCTATAATAACATTGCAGAACTTGTTTAATACATTTTAATCATATAGGCCCTACTTATTCTATTTTTCACTTTTTAAGATCCATAATGCCCAAACTTTATAACGAAAACGAAGCAAACAATCTGTAGCCATTGTTTGTTCAACTGTTTCTCACTAAGCAGTTCCTACATGTCTTGGGACAACGACTCCGTCCCCCTATCGAAATTCAATCGATTATCGCCCCGCCCATTTTTTTTCAATCTAAATTAGCCCGCGAGATCAAATTTACGAAATTGAGAAAGAAAAATATGTGTAGGAAACCGGTTCCGAACGGATTCCGGCGAGGGTGGGATCCGGTTCCGGATTTTTCGACCGAAGTCTTCCCTATAATGAGACCAGTTCCATTCATTCTATCCAGCAAGGCGTCATTAAATGTTTTTAGGGATTAAGATACGAGACCACAAAATTCTTCTATCAGCAAAGCAGTCAGCAGCCAATGTCATCACTAAGAGGCTGTTTATTTTATGTTCTTTTATGGTATTTCGGACAAGTTTTCACACTTGATATATCACTTTTCATATACTAGGGGGAGGGACTGCTGGGATGAGTTAAACAAGAAAGTCCTTGTCTCCGAGTTCTTTCGTTATCCGAGCATGGCTCGGTCTCATCCACCTCGGATAATTTGAGGTCTTACTGTATATTGAGTTTTGTCTTGAGTTGTAAATCTACTTACATCTGGGTTGTCGCAACCATCATCTCGCCGTGCTGACTTAATGACAAAGCAGTATGTTGGTTCTTGGGATCTACGGCATGTCGAGTACGTCAGCGGGATGATGATACCCGCAAGGCCAGGGGATTAACCGCAGCCAGTCCGTGTCCACGGGAATAACGACGAGGTGGTCGAGGAAGCTGCCTTAAGAACTCGCCGGGGAGACGACTTCTCTGTTTCTTGCCGAAACTTCTTCACCGGAAGAATCTCATCTGACGAATTTGCCGAGCGCTTCTTTTTCCTCTTTCTCCCTTTAATCTTTTTACGCCCTTCTACAACAAAGACATAAAAATAAAAAAAAATCAATAATGAACGTTACCTTGAGGTACCCTACTCATAAACTAGGGGAAACCCAAGTCCCGTTGTTAACGAGTGAGAGAGCATGTCTTGAGTACCCGGGAACATTTGCATTTTAAGTTAGATAATTATATTGTGGGGTCTAAATAAATTAGTGTGTTTAAGTTTAGTTTTGTATAAGAACACGTCAACCTTGTAAAGGCCATAATGGCTCCGTTTAGCCTATGATAGCCTAGGGAGGCTATGGTAGGGTAAGAAAGTAATGTTAGTAACTTACTCAACACATGGCTCACTTCACTCGCTAACAAACGACTTTGGCATTTCCCTCGTATAATCTTTACACTCAAACAGTTGTGGTCACAGACCCTTGTTTGACCAGTATAGGCTACACCCAGGCTAAATGGAACGGCCGGTGTATGACGCCTACAACAGGTACTTTCTCCACGTCAATGTATGAAAATTCCAAAAACGATTCCATATGGGCCCCCGGGGTAGAACTGGGCCCAGAGCATGGCTCTGCAATCGTAAACGGCGTTCAAAGAGAAAAATTCCACCTCACAAACATCAGCCAATAAGATGGAAGTTATTATACTCCCCAAAACTAGAGGCGAACTCTGGAAATCGTCGTTGTGGACACCTCCCCTTTCCCCTTGACGACTCCCCAACGACGTTACAATCACAACGAACGTGACAAGACAATGACGACCACATGACGTGAGAATCCCCTATCCCGTGGCTGGTTCTGACCAGCATGGGCCCGCTCCTCCCCATCCCCTAGGCTAGATGGTGCATTTGATCTAACGGTTACGCGTCCTTAATCCAAATAACCCCGCCCCCCCCCCCCAAAAAAGAGATTTAGCCTACGGCGAACAGAGAAAGTGGTTTGAAGTTTTTTGGTTTCAGGGTGCGTCAACCGTTTATATGTGTGTAGTTGTTGCCGTCTTTTTTATGAAAAAAGGCTAGTGCCATACGTCCCAATTATTTTAAGTTTGAATTAAGGTGCGACAACCGCTAGGTCAGAAAAGCGCCACTCTTGCCTAGAGGATACAGGGAGCAAACTCATATGCTGGTGCTGGTCGAAATAGCCACGGGTAAAGGAAAGAAAAGGGAGGGTTCTCTCCGTCGTGGTCGCAACCGTCTTTGTCATCTTTCGTTTTTTGTCCCTTTTCCCGCGTCGTTGGGAAGGTCGTCAGAGAATATGGGGGTCCCCGACGACGACTGCCAGAGCCCGCAATTCTAGTTTCGGGAACTAATATACTTCCTTACTTACCCAGCTGATGTTGCGAGATAAAATACGTCCTTTCTTCTTTTCGCCTTACCTTAACAATTAGTATATACAGATTACAGTTCCTTGGCTTTAGGTTCAATATGCCAGCTTAGGCAAACGGAAGCGTACGACTTCTTGCATAGGTTGAATAAAGTAGGCTATTTATAATTTATATTGTATGTCCATATTACGTTAGATTGACAATTATTGCACTGTTTTCTTGTAGATCATCACCAGCCCAAACGCAGTTTATAATAGTGATCCTTGAGAGCCAGCATTATTACAAGCAATGACAGAAGCCATGCATAACAAAAAACAAAAACAAATAATGGGCCACTGAATACTACTGATCGCGAACTTTCACAGGCTGTGGTCTATTTACAATGGGGTTTTAAACATTTGCAATCTGATTTTAATTTTTTCCAAATTTTTATTTCTTTGTGGCTTAATCACAATGGATATTGCTCATTTTTGTTAGGCAGTTCGGCAGTTACCTTGTCACGGTCATGTCTGTTTAAAATTTCAGCTCAATCTATTTAGGCCTTCGGCCGTATGGGGATCGGACAGACATACAGACAAAGCTCACGGCCAGGCCCCGATCTGAGTAGCCGTTAGGAACGACTACGTTCACTGTCATCTCACTAATTATTGCCTGTAAACATCTGCTATAGATCACTTAAAGGCATGTGAATTACCGGTAGGCCTAGGCCTAGTAATAAAAATACCAATTATTTATATCACACTTATTATGGCCTAGGCCTGATTTATTTAATACTTGTCCAAACATTTTCATGTCGACAGTTAGGGCTACGTAGTTCCGCTCCGTGAGAGGGGTAATAAAATGTTTGTTTGGAGATCAGAAACTGCCCTGCAGACCACACTTTGAGAAATAGGCCTACGAGTCATAACATGGCATCTAGGCCAAGGTCGGTTAGGCCTGGCCTAGCCTACTACTTACTTTTGGTAAACTCCCGATTCTTCTGGGGGGATTTCTACAGTTGCTGATTGCTTGTACCTTGAATCTCGGAACTCAAAAATCTTGCGGTGTCTGAGTCACTAGTCTCGGATGTGTTTGTCCTACCTTAAAAGGTAATTTTTCAAAGGTAAATTGGATACGTTTGGCCTACAATATTTGAATGGTTTATGATGTCCTATTACCACCTTCGTCAAAAGAAGTAAGTGTATTTTCATCTACAAAAAAGTTTTCCAACAAACCGTATGATCAAACGGCGAGTAATTTATCTAGCGCATTTTAATGTCATTTCATTTTAACGCGTGTAAGCCAACATCTCAGGCCGAATGTGTAGGCTATGTAGCGCGTCAGGCCATGTTGGAGCAGGGTTGCCAACCGTCAATTGGCAGTCCAATTCTTGTAGGGGTTAGTAGGAAGACAGGGGCGGGAACGGGAGGTAAGGTTACGTTAGGTAGCCTACGTTAAGGTTAGAGGTTGACAATTTTTTTAGATTTTGGTACTGAGGCGATATCGTAAAGCAAGATGGCTACCATGTGCATCTTTGCTTTTGTTTTGTGATTTCGTAGGCCTATCAAATATCGAGTTCCGTGCTTTTTCTGCTGTAGACCTAATTATTTTTTCAAATAGGCCTAAATGCCGATATTGTAAATTTAAAGTTTAGCTACAATTTATCGATCTGATTTTAGCTACAAGAATCAGTGTATTTTTTTTCAGGAGGCAGTAGAAATTTTTTCACCACGTGATTTATTATAACATCATTACGTAGTAGGCCTAGCCGTTAAGGCTCATTCACGATCAACTTACAACTTACTTACCTCCCGCAACTTATCCTCTTACTTTGGCCTGTTCACGATGACTTTTTTCCGAGGTGAGTTCGCGCTGTAGGGCCCTCTATAGGGGTACATAACCTTAACTTGGCATTTTCCTATTTTGCTATAGGCCTAGTATTTGAATTTAATAGGCCAACTTATAGTTATAAAAATCATGACAAGTTTCTTCTTTGTGCTCGACTGGGAGTTTTAATCAAGCTCGGTGCATACTTTCCGAAGATTTTAGGTTTATTTTCTCGATTTGGTTGGTAGGGGAAACACTAAAAAAAAGTGTTCCCTCACTAACCAAATCGAGAAATAAACCCTCGCTCATAGCATACCTGCGTAAAGGTAATGACATTATAACTAATGGTTGGGTGGTCAGTTCCAAAGGCAGCAGATTATTCGTTGCAGTACTGTTTCCATCATTCAGATGTCTAATGCAACTACAATTTCAGAGATCAAAATTGTTACCTGTCCTGATGGTCTATGGGTAAGACGCCTGTCTGTATGCGGGAGATCCGTGTTCCGATTCCCGGTTGGGGCGGACTTTTTTAATTTCTGAATTTAGGAAATAATTTTAGATTTAAGGTTTATGGTCTAGAAATGTTTTTCTATAACGTTTCTAGTACCGCGCTACCATTGGCCGGATTTATGAGAGCTCGCTTCTCATTGGCTGGGTTAAGTGTTTAGTGTTTGATCTAAGAAGTTGAAATATTTTTCATCTTGTTGAACCTTAGACCCTAAACCTTAAACCTTGGAAAGAGTGGTAAACGCGATAACCGCATTGGGCATGTTTTCAACTTCTTAAACCATAAACCTTTAATCTTTGGAAAGGTTATGTGCACGCACCTGAAAACAAAACAGCATTTTTGTAAAACTTATAGTGTTTCTATTTCTTTGGAAGCCATTGCAATATTTTATTCTTTATTTTTTATTTGATAGGAGGGAGGCCTTGAAGTCTTGATGTTAGTTACTGCGATTGATTTATCATCTCTGATCTAAAAAAAGTAGGCCTATACTTATAATTAGTATAATATATTATGTAGTCCTACAGTGTGATTGGTTTAGGCGTAGGCCTACATACGTACTAGTAATTTCTCAATGTGAAAATGGTTTTTCTGTTTTATCAATCTCTGATTGGTCTTCTTAAGGTTACAGGCAAGTTTGCGAAGTTCAAATAGAAATTATTTGCAATAACTCCAAATAAGCCTAGGTTATACTATAAACATCGTCTTATGTTATTGAATTTTTAATAACTAATCTTAAATTTATAACTAATAAAAATAAAAAAATAATACCAAGAGGCCGCCGCGTGGCCGCAACGTTCGACATTTATGGAATTGTTATTGTTAATAAATATGTGAACTCGTCTCAGCATCTACCTACATCCTTTAGTTTAAGGTAGGCATAACTGTTGGTCCCTCCTCTCGTCCTTTCCCCAACCACAAACACTAATCCTAGGACTAAGTATGGTTGTAGGCCCTAACTAGTAAATTGTTAAAATAAGTTTGTGTAGTCTATTGTTGGGAGTAATAACAAAAATTAATAATGGGAAATACTGAACTCAATATTCTGTAACCGCGCAAAAGAGCTCTTAAACTCTGAATAAACACACAATAAAGGCCTACAATACTTTTGGGTGCCATAAGTTTTTTTTTTTTTTGTTTGATTTTGGATTAAGGACCGCGTCAACGTTAGGTCTAATGCACCACTCTAGCCTAGGGGGGGGTGTGGGGGGAGGGGCCGCAGGGGAGGAGGGGCCCATGCTGGTCATAAAAACGCCAAGGTTAATGGGAGGAAGGGGGGTTTCTCACAGTCGCAGTCGTCATCCGTCTTTGTCATGCGTCGCCGGGGGGTCCATCAAGGGAAGGGGGCAAGGTCCCCGACGACAATTTGCCAGAGCTCGCCTCTAGTTTCCTGGGGAGTAAGATACTCTGCTCTTTCATACTATGTTGCCAGAAGTGGGCTTTTTCTCATGAATCGCACTTTTATAACGATTAGGCGAGCCATGCTCCCTGGGCCAATTCTACCGCCGTGGCCCAGACGGGGCTGCCTACCGGGTACTATGTTTAAGGTTAAGTTTTTTTGCTGTTGTAACGGGGCCCCATGCGATTTTCCCTGAGACAAACCTTAAGTGGGAAAAGTTGATTTTGAATGGGCCTTAAACGTCTTTCACACAATTTAATGCTAAGGAGCCTATTCTATATGGTCCTACAGGTAGCACTATTATTTAGGCCCTATAGCATTAGGCCTAGTTATTTTTAACAGTTGTGGCAGCCATTAATGCCAAAGTGACATTCATTGAACTCTAATGTTGAATTTGCTAGATGCTAAGTCTATTGAACATGGGAGATAAAATATGCAAATCTTACTAATTCATAAGTCTGGATTGCCAGTTGAACTTTATCGTCTCCATACTCTTTAGGCCTTGTTGAAGAGGTTTTGAAATATTAATTCAACTGTTTCTTTCTTCTTGTCTGGAGAGACAGTTTTGATGCTTCGCAGGTGCTCGTTCCGCAGACGGTCGAATGTTGCGCTCAAAGTCCTGAGCTCTCGTGTCTAAATCACGCATCAAAGTGAAGTTTCTCTGCAACTCAATGGGGAGGTGTTCCCAACCTCAAACAAAACAGGGGATTATTTATTATATTAGTAGCTTGTAGGGGTGTATGAGTACTCCGACTACCGGTAGTCCTAGCATAGTCACTTTCCAACCGCCATGTTTTTGAACCGCGTTCGGAGACGGGTCATTCTCCACTAACTGCAGGTTGCGGACGGGACGTTTAGAAACTTATAATATTCATTAAGTGTGACAAATGACCTAACATACGTGTCAATATACTTTTTTCTAATGTTCAGACACCCCTAAAGCTAAAAATTAGGATGATAATTAGGGAAAAAACATTGATGGGTTTAAAAAAATGATTTCATGGGATGCGGACGGGACGCGACGCACAAAGTTCATGTTTTTAAATCAACATTATTCCAATCAAAATTCTCTGAAATGTTTAAACTTTTTTTAGCTGTTTGGATATTTGCCTAATATAACTCTTCACAAACAACATACTGAAGATTTGAAATTAAATCAATAAGTTTAAGACCTATATGTAATTAATCAAATTTCGTTGTGTGATGCGGACGTGAACAGTTTTTATCTCAATACTTATGTAATGTTTATTATTTCTTAATTAATAAATATGGTCCAAAACCAAATTCTGTACTTTAACTTCTCTTTTTAATTGATACCCACTGTATTTTTTGATACAATCTCTTTGCGGTAGCCAAAGTATTCGTGCTTGAGATCATCGTGGAGGATCTCCTGGCAGTTTAGCGAGATATGCTATACTCTTAATCTTTCAATTGTGGGTTTTCCATTGGCAATAATTTACTTTTTTGTCATTGGCGGCTGGCTTGAACATGTATTTAAACAATGCCTATCCCCACAATTTCAATGACTTGGCTTGGCCACCATTGGGTCGTCGTAAACGTAGGCCTCACGGCAATCCATGGTTCCTTCAGAAAGTCCCCGTATACCTATGTGGGGGGTGTCCTACCCCAACGCTTCCCATCTGATTCTTCATCCTCATTGGATTGAAGAAGCTGATGCTGATTTTTTGGTCTGGGGACCAGAAAATGACGTTATTTTTGAGCATTGGCTTGAGAAAGGACCGATTGGTTTGACCTTTATTTAAAACATTGCAAAAATAGGCCTATGACCTATCCAGCAGGTTTGGGTCTTTTTCTTCTTCTTCTTTAAAAAGCCATGGCCACTGAACTAATTTAAATTCCATCTGGCCTGGGCCAGTAGGCCCTACTACAATATATATACGTAGTAGCTAGTAGGCCTACATAATAAGTTTAAGTAACATGGTGTTTTATCAAATCTCGCTGGTAATTTGTTGGCAGTCAAAAGCACATTTCTACAAAAAGATTTTCTTGGGATTTCAATTTTTTTTCACTTGATATTTGTTTTTAGATTGTTATACCCGACATTAAAACAACAAAACGGAAATATCTGCATCCCTCCCTACATTCTTGTATCAAAATCTAATCCGAACATTTATTCCGTCAGCCACGCGTTCAAGCTAGATGGGTCATTCTTGAAAAACTTGCCTTTTTGGAATTTATATTTTTTCAAATATAATTTTGATTTGTTGACTGCCTCGACTACATGATATTAAGCAGAAACCAGCTGTTGATACATAACCAGTAATGATTTGTAAGATTTTTTTATAATGGCGAACGGAAAAAAGATAGGCAGGACAGCCATACCAAAAAACTCACCTGTGTTAACTTTTTTGTTTAATGTTTTTTTAGTGACAGCAGTTCCTAGATTTTCTTGAGAGATAATTATAGAAATTGTCATATTAGTTTTAAGAATTTATTGTATTGATTCATTCAAGAAGTATTTGCTTACATTAAAAAAAAATTGTTTTTTACTCACCTTTGGTTTACTAATGATCAATTTTTCAACTCATTTTTTTACTTTTTTATTGAGAAAAAATTTGTTTGTATTGATTGTTTTAGAGTAATCACAGTACTTTAACTAGGCAAACAGCTACATGCTTAACAATGGTCACTTTTATATCACAAATTATATTCTGAAATTTGAAATTAAATGCGGTAACATAGGTGAGATATGGTAACAAAGGGTGAGATTTAGTAACGTAGGGTGGAGAAATAAAATATATTTTCCTATTTAACACGGAAGCCTTGAAATTCTACACCAAATGTAAACTCATCTCTTCGAAGTGGTTTGGGCAACCCTAATGTACTAGAAATTTTCATATAAATACTCACCTATGTTACTCAGAATCTCAACCCTGTTACTTTTTGTAACAAAGTGAGGGTAAGCAAGGTGAAAGATAAATTTAACCTAAATATTCATAATTAATGTCAGACATGCTTTGTTTTTCCTTGTCATATTATCAATGGGTTCGGTGGTATTTGACTGCCCTGTTAAGTAATTTATAGTAATAATGTACCTAAAACATTACCTCAAATTATCTAGGGTACCAAAAGTGAGATTGAATTAAAATACTTCCCATCAAATTACAGTAGAAAGATGATAATTTTTCTTCATTACATGATACACAAAAACCAAACATAGTAATAGACAAATAGAGGTTTATAGAGCGGCTTTGTTCCCGTATTAAGCGCTCCTCGCTGAGGCAAAAAAGCCGCGATTAGCCGCGGTCGTTTAACCAGTTCCCCTCGAACACTGAAGTTAACAACATCGGGCGTGGTCCAGGGTTGAGTGGGTCGCCGCTCTGCCCTGAAACACACGTTATCGCTGTCTAGAGTCAGACTAGGTTCCGTAAGCTTGTGTGACAAGCTTCGTTCTCCTTGGCGCCGTCTGCTCGGGCAGTCCGGGTTAGTGGCGGACTATATGACTGTCAAAAATTTTAAAACAACCGTCCTTTCGGTGGGACGTAAAGCCCGTTGGTCCCCTTGGTACTTTTCGTAGGAGTAGGCTATGTGCCGGTACCGGTTTTCCCCTCCTCCTTCTCTATAAATTTGCACTAGTGGGCCATTGCCTGTTGCAAATAGATACATAATAAAATAACTACCGAAAAGCCCTGCTTCTGTCATGGCCGCAATTATCACCAGTCATAGATCGGGCTTGAGTCCCGCCACGAGCCGCCCACGTGGCCGTCCCCAATGAGGCTGCCTCAGAACTGCCCTGCATGCGTCATGGCCGCCAATGTTCAATTGCTTCAACTGGCGGCCAGTTTTCGCTCTATAACCTCTATTCTATCTCGTTGATACACCATACCGAGCCATCTTGTTGACTCTCGGAAACCACAGCCTTGTCATGCTTGCACTGAAGGGTCTGTTTAGGGCGGGAATTTTCAAATGCAAACATTGGTAACAAGAGTGAGGTAACATAGGTGAGGCAACAATAGAGACACAACGATAAATTAGTGTCCCAACATGAAATGTAAGAGGGCTCCGACGATACAGAGCTTTCGTTTTATTGGGCTCTCAAATCCACAATTCTTTACATAATCAGATAATTTTTTTTGCAACGTATTTCACAAAAAAAACAATTGATGTTTCTATCATATTCGATTTTTACATTTAAATTTTTTACAAGCATATTTAATAAAATGCGGTTTTTTTTAGATAAGTGATATACAATTTGGATATGATGCATACCGACAAAACTTCTCATGATGAAACGTAGTTTTTTTTTTGTTGATTTTTATCTCTAAAACTACGCTTTCTAGAATAAAGGAGGGGCGTTTAGTGTTCGGGGGGCAGTCTATACCGCTTGCCCCTGCAGATAAAATGTCGTAGCGTAGCGCCAAGCTCTCGGTCCGCGAGAGGCGGAGCTATAGTAGTGACAGCGGCGAACATCCAAACTTGCCCGTGTAGTGTAGGCTCTGACCATCTCTGTCCTTGGAAGTTGTGTCCTACTCGAGTGTTTGTTTGCATTGTTCACTTACATCCGTTCCGTTACAGTAGCGTTGACAAAGCACGTTAATCGATACATCTAGCTGTCGCACACAATGTTTTTTTTATTATTTCAATCATGTTCACATATGTGTGTGTATTTATTTTTGTGTATGTGCTGTGTTTATATTTTTGTGACACAGGTTAAAAAATACGTTATTATATTATTATAGTTTGTTTTAAAAAGCTGATTACTCTGAAGAAGTTAACACAAAAGGGCCAACATATAGCTTAGGTATATTAATTTTAAGATATTATTCAAAGATTTCCCTAGAACAATAATAGTGACTCTGATACCTTGCAATACAGACTTCTGACAGTTTATGCCTATTTTAGGATTTTGTTGTTTCACTTGTACTTAGGTCTCTGTTTTGGACAGAAACCAACTAGATTTCCATAATGGTGTACCCTCTTAGCTTCCTGACCACTAAGCAGCTATTTTTTCGGCAATATTAATTGCGAACTATTATCTGAAACTCCATGTATTATACACCGCACGGCAGTCGAGTGAGTACCACAAAGGCTCTAAGCCTTAAAATACGTTTTTCGCAAAGATTCCCGCTGTACGGTTACCCATCAGGTTCACCCAGTGTGGGACCCTCTTTAGGTTACTAAACTAATTTATGAAAGAAAATTGTTAAGCAAATGCTCATGGAATAATTAGAAACCTCACTTTGCAGTCAGTTAGATTGCGGTAGCTGGATTCAAACCCGTGACTCCCGAATCGGGTCTCACCTACCGCATGAGCTATCTTTGCGGTTGCAAGCATTGAACCTGGCACCTATCCCGAAGCCTGAAGATTCGGCTTTTTGAGCAAATGAATGAAAATAATTTTGAGTAATTAGACGAGGGAGCGGAGCTCCATTCAATAAATCGGCACTTCCGTAATTCTGTACATGTTGTGTCTGTACGTCGAAAACAGCCGAATTGCTGAATAGATTGCTCTGAAATTTTAAACAGACATTGGTACGAGTTTTCTCGGTTTGGTTGGTCGGGAAACACTCCCGTAGGTGGTAAATTTGATATTATTTACTACAGTCCAGAAATTAAAAATGTCCGCCCCAACCGGGATTCGAGCCACTTTAACGAAACGGTTTACTGAGAACTTGCTGACAAAATCAGCTAGATCAATTGCGATTAAACCTACAAGAAATATAAATTGAAAATAGCCAAGAATGTGTACAATTATGTTAAACGACAATGGTTTTGATCTTGAAAAATATTTGTTATTTGTTATTTTTCTGGCCGTGGAAATGTCATTGCCCAAGGTGTTCGAATCTTGCACCTCAAGGTACCCGACAAATTTCGCTCGGAAGATTGAGTAAACCTTGCAATATTCACACGTATTTTGTACTGGCTAATTTTTCCATAGCATTGGTCACTGATGATAGACTACAACGCGTTACACAATCCAGAAATTACAAAATCTTTCTCGCTCAGCAAGGGATTGAACCCATGTCTCACCACATTTAATTCTGTATGAGGACGCCTTAGGCCAACCTAGACTAAAGAAAAACGCCAAAGTCGTTGTTATAAGACAAGTGAGCGAGTCAATGATTTGGAGTACCCTAAACATTTGGCATTTAATTTTGATTATAATATTGGTATAAATAATAGGGTTTTGAAGTTTAGTTGGTATAAGTGGAATCAATTAAAATGGCCATGATGCGCCACTCTAGCCTATGATAGGTGAGGGATCCTTGTAGAGGGAAGAAAGGGAATGTTACCCCGGTACTCACCACATCTCACTCACTAATCTTTAACAACAGACTTTGGTGTTTACCTTTTTAATTTTATATTTCCACCCTGGGAATTAATCTGTTTTAGCATTGAGTATAGAACATGTTTTATGGGTGCAATGAATGCCTCTCATTAGTATACTTTGTACTAGGTAGGCCTATGTTGCTGCGGACAGGACAACTAGAAAGAAGGATATATACGAGGGCTGTTTACGAGGACGAATCCCTTTCCTTTCGCATTAACCGACCTGGAAAAACCTCGGAAAAAAACCGTCAGTCAGGATTTCCAGTCACGACGGATTCGAACCCCGGGAGGCGCTTAGCTCTCGAACCAACACTGTCGGTATTTCCAGTGAAGACCCTCGCTATAAGAAAATACCGATGGCGATAACGATTGCCCTCTTGTTTGCGAACGATTTTTTATGTTTGTATGGGAAAATAACAACGCATTCAACAATTGAAATGCAAACTATGATGAAACACAGTCTTATGTTTTTTATCTATATTATGGATAATGGATATATTATACGACGCTGGCTACTTGTCCGTCGCGAGACTATCAGCCACAATAAAAGTAACTGGACTAGGGACACAGGCACTAGGGTACCTTCTAAATCTCTTCCTTGTGTATAGATCGGAACAAAATCTGTAGTATGTCTGTCTAGTTTGTATCAAACTGTTGATTTATGAACGAATCCATGAGTAGTGATCATGGGCGCCGGTAGGGGGGGGGGCCAAGGGGGGGCCTTGCCCCCCCTTGCCCCCCACTGGATTTCAGGAAAATATTTTAACTGCGATTGCGTTTATTACATATAAATTATGTATTCCGTGAAACCGAAATTTCAATTGAAAATTAATATTATAATATTAATATATTTAATGATCTGATCGGGAGCGGAGTGTTGCTAGTTTTTTTTTTTTTTTGCTATTTCATCAAGTTATGTTGGTTTCCCTAGTGTAAGTGTAGACTTGTGTAGTTTTTTTGTAAGGTGAAGGCCTTGAAATCAAAATACACTACACTTTAACCCAGGATAACCAAACGTTTTTTCAGCTACACTCTACACTAGATTCGCTCACAGTCGAACTGTCCAAAACTAAAAAACATAATAAAAAACAACAGTACTGTTGAAGGCACTAATGGAGTCAAAATGATAAAAAGAATGTGTACTATCTGAACGATGAAAAGCTATTTGGAATATAACTTCAATAGTGCTAATCCTAATTGAGGTTAGTAGTACACTACGCATTTGCCCTCATCACAAAAACATATGGCCACATAAATAAAATACTTCGAATCAGTTTTCTAATACGTAATTATAGACTATTAATTGATTTTAGAGTTATATCGGATTGGTCAATGAAAAGAATGTGTATTCATCATTTTTTTAAGCTGTTTTTCTCTCAAATGATTTCGCTACAGACACAACGACCTCCTAGAGCTCGTGTAGAAATTTCGACACTTTTACACTACACGAAGTAAAACCAAACTGCTACACTTTACACTACACTTAATACGAAAACCGCTTTTTTAGACATTTTGAGCCTACACTAGTGGTAAGTGGTAAGTTTCGTGTAACAAAACCAAACAACCTAATTAGGATTGAAACTTAGCACGTCGTTTAGAGTTTTATGTAATAGACCCCCCATAACACGGTAGGCCTACAATAATTTATTCTTTATTTAAATATAATTTGTGTTTAGGCCTATGTTTGTAGGCTACTTGTATGGCCTTGAAATTTTTGCATTTTCCTTTTTGGGTCTAGTCCATCACGCCCTTTTTCCATTTATTTTTATGTTATGTGATATTATGTGTAATGATTTATTGAAATTAATAAGAATAATGTAACAGATTATCGTTTCTATGATTTGTGGCTAGTATATTATTAGTCGAGTAGACCTCTAGAACGTGTTTTTGTTATATTTTTATTCCACATTGTCATTGCATCTGGAGAGAATTTACAAGTTGCAGTTTTATGTAAGAAAAGAAATGTGATCAAAACAGTCACATTCATTATAATTTTATGCAATTGAAATACACAGCCTTTATTTTTAAAACGTGTGTTTTCATTTTCAACTCATACCCATTTAGTAACCGTATAAAAGTATGAGACACAATGTTTTTTTTTGTTTACTTTCTAGTCGCCATCTACTGGGGGGGGCACAAAATTACAATATTTCGGTATCGATCAGCCCATTCACTACTTTTTTCTAAAACCCAACCAAATGCATTCTAAAAACTGATTTTCAAATTTTGCCTGCGCGCTATTGTTGGGGGCTCCGCCCCCCAAACCCGCCGTGCTTGCCCAAACCGACCTACAAATTGTGATTGTTGCCCCCCCCTGCTAAAATTCCTGCCGGCGCCCACTGGTAGTGTGACTAGGCTAACACTGATTTGTTGTAGTTTATTTACTTATATATTGCCAAAGAAAGTAGAAAACGAATTTGAAACCATTGAATCTACGCCCCACCCATTGTACGACACTTTTCTTCCCTCATTATATATAATTTATACTGTCAGGAAATTGGAAAAGTAGAAGAAAATTGTTGAACGAACGGTTTCCAATACACCACTTCGTCCTGGAATTTTGAGACGCAGAAATACTCCCAATAGCCCCGCAGGGTGTTTTTTCAAAAATATTTAACCAAATTTGTTTTGCTAAAATAGGTTTATGAAAATTTTCATTCACATACATTTATCCTGGTGTGATGAGGGTCCGTGAACGAATAGAACCCATCAAATGGCCCTGGCATTGCGTTTTTTTTTCACACACTTTTATTCAGATTTTGGGTTGTTTAATATAGGTTTTGGGTTATTAAATCAGTTAAATAATTAAAATGAAAACATTTACTCTGGTGCAAAATGTTATAATTGTCCCTAAACATTCCGGAGAGGGGGGGGGGGCTAAGCCCCGTTTGGCCCGTTCCCCCTTTCCGACGCCCATAAAGCAACGGAAATTTGCATTTGGTGTAGTTTTTATATGGAATGCTATTGCACGATTTGGAAACTTGGATGGAATACATGGATAGTCCATCATTTTATGTAACTTGACTAATCGAGACGAAGGGAGGGATCCGTAGGGATGACGCGGGGGAACAAGGGGTTGCCAGGCCTGTGGCTGGTCAGAACCAGCCACAAGCATATGGGGAGGGCAGGGGTTTTCCCCCACGTCCGTGGTCGTCTCCGCTCTGTGTCATCAATCCGTCCGTGTTGTCTTTGTCGTCGCCTCCGTCGGGGAAGTAGTCAAAGGGGAAGGGGTTTCCCTACGACGACCCAGAGCTCGCCATTAGTTTCAGGAGTGAATCCCTATTCACGGGTCCTAACCGCGAGAAGGTGTCCGAGTTGGAATTTGTAAAGCCCGAGCTTCTTGAAGCGAATTTGCAAAGAGGCTCGTGCTCGGTGAGTCAAGAATCCACCTACATAACAATACATTGTCCTTGCACAATTGCAGCATCTGTGGCCAAGAATACTCTTAACAACAACAGAAACTAGCAGAAATTAGAACAAAGCCTTCTCTAAAGGCCGCTAATATGCATTTTATATTCGCAATTACATATTTTAACTAGAATGGCAGAACACACTCAACTACACCTCAAGGGTATGACGAAAACGTCCCTATAACTTAGTTACAGTTATAGAAATGAAGGTTCTCGAAGGAAACGGCATTACCATAGCTAGTTGTAGGTCTCTATAGTTTTTGAAATAGAAATTAAAACTTTTTTTACCTGTATGTCTGGAAATATTAATAATACTATTGATATTTATACAATTCACAACCTCCACATCCTGGTCAAATAAATCATCAAGGGTAAGATCGGAAATTTTCTTCACTACTTGAGCTTTTAGGTTTCTGCAGTACAATAAGTTGTGTTTGAGTGTATTAATGGATGTATATTCAGACATTTGGCTTAAATTCCTAATTCTGACTTGCCTCTTGATCATTATTATCATCGAGTATAGAAAATTCCCAATGTTTATTATACTTTCTAAATACCCAGTGCAAATAAAACACGTCAGGAAAACAGTGCTAGTCTGTTCTCCACTCTCAGCTCGCTAGCCGAATCATTCTCAATATTGTCTCGACTCGGCATAGTGTCGTCCCAGGGCGCCGGCCGGCGGCCGGCTTTCGTCATTGCCCTCACGTCACAACACAGCACAGCAACACCACACACACTCGCCACAAGCTAGGCGATCTGCGTTGCCATGGATACAACGACAACAGCGCTATCTGCACGTTACTCGGTAACCTAGTGCCCTTGCCGGTCCACATCTAATGGAATGATACTTCATTTATGCTACCTAAAAGATAGGTTAAGGTAATATTGATGTTCTTTAAAATTAAGCATCCGGTTATTAAATAACTATTTCTAGTAGGCCTACAAAATGAAACCGGAAAGTTTAGATTCTTGTCTAGGACACAACTTTATATCACACTTTTGAACAAGTTTATTTTAATTTTTGGTACTAATTTTTTGAACAGAAGTATGTGAATATGATTTTCGAATTCAAAATTAATGCTTCAATAATAAGCTATTAAGGGTTTTAAAACTTGTATGAATATTTAAAAAAAAAAAAATGTGAAAGTGAAGTGACAGGGTTTGGGCAAGTTTTTCAAGAATGACCCAGATGCGGACGGGACACAATTGATAAATTCCATAAAAAAAATAATTTACCAACAAAATTTGTTTTAACTTTGTGTACTTCATTACTAATATGTAAATAAAGAGAATACAAAAAATCAGAAGTCTAGCTTTAGTTTTGATGGAGTTTTACAAAAGATTAGCTGGTAATCTGGTTCTCGAACTTAGCAAATTATTAAAAAAAAAATATATTTTTCATGGGAATGTAATACTTTTTCAAAATTTTGTGTTTTAAGTATATACACACACACACAATAATAATTTCAAAAGAAATCATCAAAAAAATACACTCACTGTTATCAAAATCAAAATCTGAAAGTTTGTCCCGTCCGCACCCATTTTCCGATAAAATGTGCACATATCATGACTTTGTTGCTTGGTGTGCCAAAAACACGTTATATCTTTGTAATACTAAGATTCTTCAGACTTTCTTCTTTAAAATGATATATAACATGAAGTAGTGAGGTACAAAAATATTTTGCAATTTTCAGTTTCACATTAGTGGAGAATGACCCCTACCGTAGTTTCAGGCGCGTCGGAAGTCTTTTTTTCCAGGGGGGGCGAACTTTACCAGGAACAGTACATGCTTCCATACATAGTTACATAGGCCTATAGGTATTCCATGTCAAATCAACCAGGCCATTTCCATGACCATCTCCGATTTTGATGAAACTTGGCAAATTTACTCTTACTAACATGTATATATTGATCGTGGAAAATTTTGTATTTCTGACGCGCTTAGTTTTGGAGTAGGCCTAACGCCCCGCTCAAAAACTCAAATTAGCGACGCCGAGCGGCGTACCTGAATTGGTAAGTTTTGAAACCGTTGGACATAAAAGGTTACATTTTTTTTAAAAGTAAAGAGCTTTTAATTGGCAATTTAATTTATATGGATGTGAATGCATGCCTAATTGTGAAAAACACTATGTAAAAACTAAAAAATCGAAATTAGTTTTTAAACCTACCCTACGAGAAAAAGTATCTCTGAAATAAAAAAAAAAAAAAAACGTGTTTTTGTTTAGATGTTTTTTGCATGAACAAAAATATTTGGGATGGGATGGCATTGGGATCATGAATCATGATATATCACAGGGTCATGCACAAAATGTGTTCCAGTTTTTACCTTCCATTTGTAGTGAAATTCAAATTTGCCGCACTTAATGTCTTTGAAAAATAAAAACGGAAGGTAAAAACTGACACATTATACACACTTGGTGCTTGACCCTGTGATATATCTGATCCCAATCCATCCCAACCCAAATTTTTTTGTGCATGTAAAAAACATCTTGTAACGTT
>JAMZAV010007453.1:0-32083 GCA_024449915.1 Sweltsa coloradensis
TTTGGTCACCCCTGGGGGTACACCCCAAAACCGTGTGGCAAACAAGCGGAAACGAAAGCAATTTAAAAGTACCTAAACCCCCTTAGCCCTCGCCCTGCTAGGGGGTGGTTTGTTGAAGGCCCCATTACCACGGAAAAATAATTATTTTTTAATTTTTACAGTGGGTATTTTGGTCCCCCCCCTGGTGGGTACACCCACCAAAACGTGACGGTTTCAAGCGGAAATCGAAAGTCAATATAAGAAAGTACCTAAAACCCTTAGACATTCCGCTCTGCATAGGGGGAGGCTTGTGAGTGCCCCATTACCACCGAAAATGATTATTTTTTATTTTTACAGTGGGTACTTGGTCACCCCTGGTGGGTACACCCACCAAAACCGGGGATGGCTAACAAGGAAAAATCGAAATCAATATATAAAAGTACCTAAAACCCCCCTTAGACCTTCCGCCCTGCGTAGGGGGGGTTTGTGAAGGCCCCATTACCACCGAAAATAATTATTTTTTTAATTTTTACAGTGGGTACTTTGGTCACCCCTGGTGGGTACCCCCCACCAAAACCGTGACGGATTTCAAGCGGAATCGAAAGTCAATATAAGAAAGTACCTAAAACCACCCTTAGACCTTTCCCGCTCTGCATAGGGGGAGGTTTGTGAGTGCCCCATTACCACAAAAATGATTATTTTTTTTTTTTACAGTGGGTACTTTGGTCACCCCTGGTGGGTACACCCACCAAAACCGTGATGGCTAACAAGCGGAAATCGAAAGTCAATATATAAAAGTACCTTAAACCACCCTCAGACCTTCCGCCCCGGGGGGGGGGGGGAGGTATACCTACAGTTGGCTCAAAGTCTATATATACTATAGTGCGGAGTTCGTCGTCGCCTGAGCACAGTCGTGTGGCGCTTGGCTGCGGGCGAACGACAACGACCGTCGCCCTAGATTGAGATTGAGCGTGGCGAATAAAATAAGTAGGCCTAGGTAAGCCTACCCTGCACAAGGCTAAAGGCTTATATTTTTTCGTGAATCTCAATTTAGTTGAGTCTCGATTCGTAAATTACCAACAATAAAAATCAAGATTTCTGAATACCGGTACCAATATGAATTTAAATCTAGATTCACAATTAGTAAATCATTGAAGAACACAAAAGATATAATAATCAAACCAAGGTCTGTAAAATCACAATGCACATTTTTAGCAGATGTGGGATCTACAAAACATCACTAGCCTACCGGTAACGGTAATGTAGGTAGGCCACCACTACAGCAACTAGCCCAAATTAAGCCAAATTATTGGTGTGAAAGAAAACGAAATTTGTTCGCATTGTTGTTGCTAATATCAATAACATTATTGGCCGAGTGACTTAGAAATTAGAACATGAAAGTTTCAATATGGTTTCGATATTTGGAAATTTAAATAGTAGGCCCTACATTCAAAACTATGATGTAGACCTAGGCCTTTAGATCATAATAGGTTACAAAAATATATCAAAAAGCCTAAAAGGAAAGATGGAAAACTAAATTTATTCTCATTGTTGTTGATAATTATTAATAACACTATAGGCCTAGGCCCAGTGTTAGTGCCTAAAATATGAAAGTTACAACTTGGTTTCGATATTAGGATATGACAAATAATTTAAATCTATGTGTCATAGGCTAGGTTTTTAAAATATATCAAAAAGGGAAGATGGAAAACGAAATTTGTTCCCATTGTTGTTGATGAAATTAAATATTAAAGTTCCAACTTGGTTTCGATATTAGAAATTTAAAAAATACATTCAAAACTTTGATGATTGTAGGGGTAGCCTACTTGTGTAGTTGGTGTGACCCAACTTTTCAATACCGTTTTTTTCAACTAAAATCAACATAAACACTCACCATTGATGAAATAAGTCAAGAACAACTCATTGTGTACTATTTTATTACATTCCAGCACCAAAAATCTAAAATAGAATCATTACGTTTTTGGTGTACCTAACAGTAACAAAAAAAAACTTCAAAACCTTTAACGTCGCTATTTTAAACGAAAGTACTTTTCCATTAAAAGTCATTTTCTGTTTTAAATAGCGGCGTTAAAGGTTTTGTAGGTTGAGTAAAAAAAAAAAAAAAAATGAAAATGAAAAGTTGGGTCACACCAACTACACAAGTAGGCTACCATTGTAGGCTAGGGGCCTAGTATGTAGATTTATTAGCCTCGTTATAAAATAATTTCAGCAGGTAGGCCTATACAAGGGTTTCAAAAATAAAAAAATGGAAGATCTGGATCATGGGATGAGAGCACTCAGTGTTGAATTCAGACTTTTCATCTCGGGGGGGCAATATAATATCCCGGTAGGCCTAGTATTATATGGGGACCAAGTACGGGGGGTTTGGGGGCGAGCCCCCCAACAATAGCGCCGCATGCGAAAATTTTGAAAATCAGGTTTTAGAGTGCGTTTTGAAAAAAAGTTAGGGCTTAATGCAATACCAAATAATGTGGGTTTTTTGAGTTTTTGGGGGTTGTGGAACAAAAAGTTTCTAAATACCGCTAGATTTCACCTTAAAACCCGGGCTAATTCCAATCACAAAGGGTCATTTTAGAAACGAAAATAAATACAATTTTTTCCCAAAACAGGGTGAAATACTGTTTTTTTACTAAGCGAGCGCCTTGTCCGCCACTGAATATTTGTATATTCTTTAGACTCGACCCCTCACCCCCCTCATGCACGAATCATTGTCAATGTTGACACCTGTGCATTGCCTTCTACAGGATGCCTATGCATTGGTTACCTGATAAATGACAAAAGTGTTATCGCATCGAAAAGTACCTACACTGACTATCTGCCCCACATACTGCATCTGTCAATGTCATGTAAGCGCATATCCACTCAAAGCGCGACTGCCAGCCAAAATACAAAAGAAGACATAATTGGGAATTTCCTAAACAGGAAGTCGAAACCCTTCGAATTCACAAATCGAGTTCCTGACCTCGTGAGTTGCCCACACGTTTTTCGTAGGGTCTGCCCGTTTGATTACAGTTTCAATGCAATATGTTCGTGCCCTTTCAAAAAAGGCAAAGTGACATTTAAAAATGAAGAATCACTAACATCACACTCATACAATATGGGTAGCGGGCATCGAACCCCTTTAAAAAATCGCGAGATAGGTCACTAACTATCCCCCCCCCCCACACACACACACAACGAGGGCATAAAAAGCCTCAAGTAAGTAGGCCTATTAAAATTGATCTGTATGTAACACCGTTGAATGCATTCCTTTGCAAGTCTGCGCATTTAGCATGGCCCAATAAAAATTATATCACCATCGAAATGAACCCTCAAATGAATTTCCTACAATATTCCCCACTAGAATGCAGGCTTTCCCCTCCCGTTCATAATACCCCGGAAACAACACCTTCACCGTTGCAAAAAGGGTCCCGTGTAAATATTCAAAAAGAAATCGAGCGTGGGACCTTATAATTAAGTGCCCCCCACTCTTGCAAGGCTATTGGCGACACGCCATACGTTTTCAAGCAAAAAAAAAAAACACAACATCTTGTCTTTGGCTCGACTATTACCTGAAAGGATGATTTCGGCCCATCGAGAAAAGAAAAATTTTTTAGCTAAGGGGGGGGGGGGTCAGAAAAAAACGTTTTACCCACAGGGATGCACATAGTAGGCTCACGCCACAGGTCAAAACCGCCAAAAAATCAGCCATGACAAAATGGGGGGTTTCAACCTAGGGGGTTCTACACTAAAACCTGGCATGATTGGGGGGGCGAGAGAGAGTATAAAATAGACTAAAACGGCCTAGTCTTACTTTTCCCCCTAAACCCTGAGTTTAATTTCCAAAAAGCACAAAAAAACGCCAAACCCAAAAAACTGGTAAATTCCACTGACACTAACTTAACACACATTGTAAATTCCGTTTATTGTTCGAACTGTCTAAAACTAATAATTATTGTTGTTCACGTAATACTGAAAGAATCAGGTTTGAGTTTTAACAGACTGCGCGTTGAAGAGTGTGTTGAGAACACAACAACCTCCGGCCGCAGACCTGACTAGACTAGCGAGAAATTCGTCCGTCCGTCGACAGGGGGCTCTCGCGTTTGCCAGCCGTTCGATAACGGGGGACATTTAAAATTACGAAGTCATCCAACTTGTCACAATCTCGACAGGGACGCTGGTGTTTTTATTCAATTTGGGTATTATTATTTTTTCTGGGTTTTTCCCCCCTTTAAATTTTGTCACAGAAAAGAATAATTTTGTAAAAACACGCAGTGACGTAGGTACCACTGCACTGGGTTGGGGAAAGGGGGGAGCTCAACGTATTAGGTATAAAGTTCATTGTTCAATGGCAAGCTAATGTTTGGGGTTTCCATCTTTTTGTCGGCTTTCTCATAACTATTAACCAATTAATAAGAAAAATACAAAATTGATTAAGATCCTTACATTTTATTCTTGCATAGTAAGTAGCCCATCCAAAAAATAATAATCAACAAGACTTGTTTAGACATTTCGCTGCGTCAACTACCTACTATTGCTTAAATCCTTGTCAAACAGAAGTGACAGAAGTGTTACGAAGTAGGCCTACTGTATGAGACTGAACAGATAAGAAAAAGTAACTACTTTCCAAGTCTTGTACGCTAGAAAATTAAATTGTTTGGAAGGTCGGCATAATTAGAATATGGTTTCAAAAAATAACCATTGCTCATAACTTTACAAAAATATGTATTTTGAACATGACGAACAGTGGTGATAAAATTAATACTTGATTTCTTGCTTCTTCATTATTGCTTCCTCTCCTTTTCTTGATTCGTACAGTTACATTATTTATAGGTAATCCTTTAAAATAAAAATTACATCATTACAAGTTTACACCGGATGATTAGGCTCGTTTCCTCTGAGCGAGTTACCAAATCATAATGAAACGCCAGTGCAAATTCCTCAAAATATACATAATGAATTAATACAACCAAACCGTGATTCATGTATTTATTTTGCAGCTATTTTTTTAATCAACCCAGGGTGCAATGCATGCCCCTCTTCAGGGGGCTAACTATATTGCGGTTGGGGCATTTTGTAAAGGGATGTCATTCGAAAACCTCGGGGATAACCTTCAGTCAGGATTGCCGTTTTCGCCGAGATTTGAACCCGGGACCTCAGAAGAATAGATTATTTTTGACCCCTTGACTAAGATTTAATTTCAGTAATATTTTTTATTATAATTCATATATTAATTTTTTATTAGTTCACAATTCATCATTCATTTTTTTCAGAAAATTCCCCTGGGTTTTCCGATATCCAATAAAATTCCTGCTTCAACCTGCGAAAGTATACAAAAATAGCGTTGGAATTAAAGCAACGTTTTTCGTGCTTTTTTGTTTCCATCATTCAAGTTCTAAAATGCCGACATACAGAAGTTAAATTTTTACCTTTCTCGGTGGTCTAGTTGGCTACCCGGGAAAGGGGAGCTGGGGGTTCGAACCCTGATCGGGTGGATTTTTTAATTTCGGGATTGTTTACATATCAAAAATTTCCCATCTAGGGGAGTTTTTCCCGACTATAAAAATCAAAAAATATACCCTCACTCATACCTGCTCGGGTAATGACATTTAAATTTTTTTGTTTGGTCATTCAACAGAAACATTTTTGATGTTTATTGTTCCAATCCATTAAAGTTCTATAATGAAACGACAATTCGAATTTAAAATAGCTGTTACCTTTTCGGTGGTCTATTTGGGCTAAGGGTCCACCCGGGAAAAGGGGGAGACTGGGGTTCAAACCCCGATCGGGATAGATTTTTAATTTCGGGTTGATACAAAAATTCCACCTACGGGAGTTTTTTCCCGACTACCCAAAATCAGACTCTTTCTAATTGTACGGTAGTAAACTTCTTTGTTATATATTCACTTTTTAATTTTTTGAAAATTTTTGTTTTTTTATTTTATTTTTTATACTTTTGGCCAAATTTTATCAACATTCTTATCCACATAAAATATTGATTTTTGAGTTGCAACTTTGTTAAATTTTTCATTAAAATTATTTGATGCCTTGTTTATTTTCTTGTACATTATTATTATTATATGTTTGAACCTTAAAAATGCGGCAACAATCTTCTTCAGTTTAATATCATCGTAAAATAAGTTTCTGTCTGACACACACCAATACAATGTTCTTAGCATATTTTTTTATACTTGTGTCCCTATTACCTTTAATATTACTCTCATACTAACTTCTAAATGCCTAAATTTTATTTAAAAAAAGGCCACTCTCTTTAGGGGTATAAATAATTTTTTGACTCCGTAAACAAAATTTTGTATGGCACTTTCTTATCTCTTTTTCTTTGTACTTACCTCTATGAATTTGCTTGGTTTTCCCCAAAGGGAAATAGAGAGCTTTCATAAAAATTTCGAATTTAGTCCTCAATTTTTGTAATAGTCTTGATTGACGGGTGGGCCTATAAAGGCCAAATGTTCTAAATCAATGATGATTACGATATTTTAGCATGTGTTGAATATTATTAGACGAGTGAGCGCAGCGATTGTGTCTTACAACGCAAGTCGAACAGCACTTCGATCATTCTGTGTATGTGTATGTGTGTTTGTACTACAAAAATCAGCCGAATCGCTAAAACAAATTATGCTAAAATTGAAAATTGAATTGTAACAAACATATCCATTGTGATTTAAATTTACAAGAAATAATAAATTAGAAAATAGACTAAAAATGTGTAGTATTTAATTTAACGTCACTGGTTTTGTTCTTGAAATTTTTTTATTATCATTTGACAGGCTGTGTTGTGTATGCATGCAGTGTCCAAGGTGTATCGAATCTTGCTCGCTCTGTTCCTCCGAATTCCGCTGGTAGATTGAGTAAATCTTTCCCGACCGCTGTTTGAACCCAGGTCTCCCACATTCCGGATATAAGGGCCGTCTTAGCCAACTATATACTAGGAAAACTCCAAGGTGGTTGTTCGACGAGTGAGCGAGTCATGTGTTGAGTACCCGGGAACTGAACCATTTGCAAATTTTAAGTTGATGGATATTAGAGGTAAACCCCCATAGGGGGTTTTTTGTTTAGTTGGTATAAAGGGCGACTTTTAGGGGTTTTTGTTATTACTAACAAAAAAACAAATTTCAAAAGTCAAAAAGTGGAATTATTTTTAAATTTTAAAAATTATTTTTTTTGTGCAAAAACATTTGGACGACGCGAGGGGAAAGGGCGGGTTTACTTTTTGTACGCGTTGTTTTTTTTGTTGCTTTGGGAACTAAATCGATCTTGAAGTCAAACGTAATTGAATTTCCCAAAGCGATTGGTGTTTGAATTTTGAAATAAATGCATATTGATGAGTCGAATCGAGTCAAAAAAAGTAGCCCTTCGTAAGAACTTTTTTTTTAAATTTGGGCGAAAAAAACAAAAAACTTTCCCTTCCCGGTTTTTACAAAGGGTTTTTATTTATCACGGGAAAGGGCAAACCATATAGTCCCTTGGATGTTTCTGTTTTGGGGATATAAAGTAAATGCTTGGGTTCACAGGGGAAAAAGGATAGACGCCGGGTAAAATTTTTAAAAAACTTTTGTGAGGTTTTCCCGGGGGAAGGTTTTTACCAAACTACCACCATAAACCCCCGCAGTCTCTAGGTGATGGGAAACTATCTAATCTACGTCATGGGAGAACGTCAGTCAGGCAGCCTACAGAAGAAGGAAACCTTCCCCCTGGGTTTCAATGCATGCCCTTCCGTTTAGGGGTCCCAAAGGGGAAATTTAGTGGGATTTTCCGAATGTCCCAGGGCTGAAATTTAAAATTTCTCAAAAACTTATAGAAACCTCGTAAACCTCGGTGGCGGGTTTTTCGAACCCGTGAACCCCCCGAATCCCGTAAAACACACTTTAACATGATTCCCCCACCCTTTTTCGGTTTAAGGGCCTCGCCCAGGTGGGCGGAAGTTTCTACAGTCACACACCTTTTACCCCAGATCCACCACCCTTCTTCAGATGAAGACACTCCCCCCCCCGGGGGGACGGTAAGGCTTCTACAGTCACACACACGTTATACACATGATCCACCACCCTTCTTCAGATGAAGACACTCGCCGAGGTGGACGGTAAGTCTTCTACAGTCACACACACGTTATACACATGATCCATCACCCTTCTTCAGATGAAGACACTCGCCGAGGTGGACGGTAAGTCTTCTACAGTCCACACACACGTTATACACATGATCCACCACCCTTCTTCAGATGAAGACACTCGCCGAGGTGGACGGTAAGTCTTCTACAGTCACACACACGTTATACACATGATCCACCACCCTTCTTCAGATGAAGACACTCGCCGAGGTGGACGGTAAGTCTTCTACATTGTCCTTATTGACACAGTATGTATGCCCCCCCCCCCCCCACACACAAATACCAGGATAGCCAGCATATGTGTCAAGAACATGGGGTTATCTGGGTTCAAGTCCATGTATGAGCTCTCTCTATTCCTCTCTATCTCCTTTTATTGCCAAATGGCGTTAGGTTATACTCCTGCAATTAGGAAATACCACTGAATTCAATGAACAATGATATCATTGTGTATAGAATAAGAAGAAATGATGATATAAATTGATGACACAAAAATATGCTTGGTTAAAAACGGCAATCTAGTCATCAACTTGAGATGTTATTACATTATCCTGTCTTATTATCATTCAAAAGAATACACATAATACAAACTGGAAGATATTATCATCATGCTCTTATCTTTTCATTTCTATATTGTTTCTGATTAACTAGATTGCCGTTGTCTTGATAGAATATACTAGGGAAACGCCAAAGTCATTGATAGACGAGTGAGTGACCCATGTGTTGAGTACCCGGGAACATCCCCTTTCCTCCCCTATACCTATAAGGCTGGATCTAGCCCAGTATGGGGAATGATACCGGGTATTCAACACATGGCTCACTCACTCGTCTATCAACGACTTTGGCGTTTCCCTAGTCAAGTTGGCTAAGGCGCCCTTATACCCGGAATGTGGGAGACCTGGGTTCAATCCCCTGGTCGGATAAGATTTTGTAGTTTATGGATTGTATTTAAAAAAATATTAAACTATTTGAAATGCATAAAACGCAGTTTAGTCTACATCAACTGTGACAATACTTCGGAAAACATAGCCAGTACGAAATACGAGTAAAGATGGCAAGGTTTACTCAATCTCCCACTGGAATATACCTTGAGCGTGCAAGTTTCGATACCCTTTGGTCACTGCATAACTGCTTTACAAATATTTTTCCACTGCCTCCATTGCAATCGAGTAACATCTAAGAGGCAGTGATTTTTGGATGAGCGTAGCGAACGAAGCGAAGATTCCATTCTACTACACTGGAGAAAAAAAATCCGAAATGTTTTTCTTTTTTTTTGTATTTTTTGTGTCTGTTAACACGATTCCGGCTAAACCGATACTCCAATTGCGATGAAATTTTCTGGAGGCCTTCGAAATCTTTAAATTAGAACTGCCACGTTTTTGAGCGTAATCGAAAAATTATTTGTCATGAAAATCGCAATTTTACAACTTTTTTCGATTTTTAAAGAATTTCTTCGACTTATAACACCTACATGCTTTATCCGATTGTAATGATTTTTTTCTCAGACCCTTAATTTTATGAATTAATATATTCGTGTGAAATTTCAGCTCAATCGAAAAATTATTTCTCATGAAAATCGCAATTTTACGCAATTTTACGATTTTTTACGATTTTTAAACTTTCTTCGACTTTTCACACCTACATGCTTTATCCGATTGTAATGATTTTTCACACCACCTTAAGTTGATGTATTAATAAATTCGTGTGAAATTTGAGCGCAATCGAAAAAAAAGTTCTCATAAAAATCGCAATTTTACACTTTTTTTCGATTAAAAAAATTACGCTTATCGAACAACGCGCCTGAAAAAGCGTTTATGAAGCTTCCTAGTCTAAAAGCAAAACCATTACTACACATATTAATCCTATTTTTCAATTTATTATTTCTTGTAGGTTTAAATCGCAACGGATTGGGCTCATTTTGTTATTAGTTCTCAGTTACCTGGTCGCGGACGTCTGTTTAAAATTTCGGCTAAATCTTTGGCCGTTCGGTCTTATGAGACTGGACAGACAGACAGACAGACAGACAGAATTAATCACGACCAAGGCCCGATCGAGTAGCCGATACTCCAATTGCGATGAACTTTTTTGGCGGCCTTCGAAATCTCTGAACTTAGAACTGCCACGTTTTTGAGCGCAATCGAAAAATTATTTTTAATGAAAATCGCAATTTTACGATTTTTTTCGATTTATTAACAATTTCTTCGACTTAAAACACCTACATGCTTTATCCGAATGTTATGATTTTTCACTGAACCTTTATTTTATGAATTAATATATTCGTGTGAAATTTGAGCGTAATCGAAAAATTATTTCTCATGAAAATCGCAATTTTACGATTTAACAAAAAAAATACGCTCATCCAACAACGCGCCTGAAACGAAGCTTCCTAGTTATATAATACTATAGGAGGCCTTCTCATATGCCGTTATGAATCGTTATAAATTATGTATATATCATCCAAGAACTGACAAATTGTGGCTCGATGGTCCTGTGGTTAGCGTGCTTCCAATGCAGAAGGTGCAGGGTTCGATTCCCTCAGCTATCGTTAGAAGTTTGGACTTAAGTCCATCAGTTCTTGTCTTAGGAAGTTGTAAACGAATACTTTGGAACCGTCCTAGCAACGAGCCATATAATTGAATGAGCGTAGCGAGCGAAGCCAAGATTCCATTGTACTACACTGGAGAAAAAAATCCGGAATGGTTTTTTCTCTCTTTCTTTTTTTCTGTTTGTATTTTTGTGTGTCTGTTAAAACGATTCCGGCTAAACCGATACTCCAATTGCGATTAAATTTTCTGGAGGCCTTTGAAATCTTTAACCTTAGAACTGACACGTTTTAAGCAAAAAAAACTTTAAAAACGTGGCAGTTCTAAGGTTAAAGATTTCAAAGGCCTCCAGAAAATTTAATCGCAATTGGAGTATCGGTTTAGCCGGAATCGTTTTAACAGACACACAAAAATACAAACAGAAAAAAAGAAAGAGAAAAAAAAACATTCCGGATTTTTTTCTCCAGTGTAGTACAATGGAATCTTGGCTTCGCTCGCTTTGCTCATTCAATTATATGGCTCGTTGCTAGGACGGTTCCAAAGTATTCGTTTACAACTTCCTAAGACAAGAACTGATGGACTAAAGTCCAAAATGTTAAGTTAAAAAACTTCTAACGATAGCTGAGGGAATCGAACCCTGCACCTTCTGCATTGGAAGCAGTGACGCTAACCACAGGACCAACGAGCCACAATTTGTCAGTTGTTGGATGGTATCTACTTAATTTATAACGATTCAAAACGGCATATGAGAAGGCCTCCTATAGTATTATATAACTAGGAAGCTTCGTTTCAGGCGCGTTGTTGGATGAGCGTATTTTTTTTGTTAAAGCGTAAAATTGCGATTTTCACGAGAAATAATTTTTCGATTACGCTCAAATTTCCCAGGAATATATTAATTCATAAAATTAAGGTTCTGTGAAAAATCATAACATTCGGATAAAGCATGTAGGTGTTATAAGTCGAAGAAATTTAAAAAATCGAAAAAAATCGTAAAATTGCGATTTTCATGAGAAATAATTTTTCGATTACGCTCAAATTTCACACGAATATATTAATTCATAAAATAAAGGTTCAGTGAAGAGATTATCGACAGCCTTTGGTGTGATGGCAAAACCTTACCCTCGAGATAATAAATGTTCTTCTGCCGGTTGTGGAATGCGTGACGATCCGTTTACTACTAACTTCTTTAAAACCTCAGGGGGAGATACAAACTTCTTACAGTTATAGTTCAAAGAACTCTTTTCAACCAAAAGTTTAGCTAATTCTTCCATTTGTCTACGTTTTACTATCATGAATTCATGATCAAAGCCTCGTTGCGTACCAAAGATACTTCCTACAATCTACAATCGTTCATGGACAATAAGCAACAGATTTCTGAGTCAATACCAATATGTAATGTAACCAGACAATCGTTGTACGTAAGAAAGCAATTTGATTCTTCACAAGACGGTATGATGGTATTTTCCCACCTAAGAACAGTGTTAAGTTCAATTAATTGCTAAATATTATAAAACCTACATGCTTTATCCGATTGTAATGATTTTTCACAAAACCGTAATTTTATGAATTAATATATTGGTGTGAAATTTGAGCGCAATCGAAAAATTATTTCTCATTAAAATCGCAATTTCACGATTATTTTTTTTCAATGAAGATTTTTTTCGTTTTTAAAATATGTCTTTGACAACAGGAAATCTGCATAGCACCAATTACGCTCATCCAACAACGCGCCTGAAAAAGTGTTTGCGAAACTTCCTTGTAATATTCCTTCCAGTTCCAGCTAACTTTTTCAACTTCATCTTTCAAGGCACTACATCACTATTACTCAAGGAAAGAAGACACTGAAAATCATCCCAAGAAATTTTTTCCACAATTTTTTTTTGCATATTATTTTATTTTGCATTAATTGTTTGTGTAAAAATTTATATTACCTGCCTGAAAAAGCTTTTATCGATAATAAACTATTGACATATTATATACACGACGGAGTTGAAATTACGACCTTTTTTGATTTTTTGGATGAGCGTAGCGAGCGAAGCGAAGATTCCATTTCACTACTCTGGAGAAAAAAATCCGGAATGTTTTTTTCTTTCTTTCTTTTTTTTCTGTATTTTTGTGTGTTTGTCAGCACGATTCCGGCTAAACCGATACTCCAATTGCGATAAAATTTTCTGGAGGCCTTCGAAATCTCTAAACTTAGAACTGCCACGTTTTTGAGCGCAATCGAAAAATTATTTGTCATGAATATCGAAATTTTACAGGTTTTTTCTTCTTTAAAACAGTTCTTTGACTTAAAACACCTACATGCTATATCCTATTGTAATGATTTTTTCACAGAATTTTAATCTTATGAATTAATATATTCGTGTTAAATTTGAGCGCAATCGGATAATTATTTCTTATGAAAATTGCAATGTTACGATCTTTTTCTTTTTTTAAATTACGATTAATTAAAAAAACAAAATTTAAGTTAATTTTTTATTTTATTTGATTTTATTTAAATTAAAAAAAATAATCGACTAAGTAATGATTTTTTCACAGAACAACAGAAAATCCGCATAACACATGGCAGCTCAATGCACCAATTACGCTCATCCAACAACGCGGCGGGACTTAAGCGTTTTCCTGGTTTTAGAGAATGAATAACTTACCGTGCTAGAACATTTGATTTTGATTCTACACAGTAGGTAAGTTAAAATGCATTGGACAGGGGGCATACATGACAGAATCAACAAATGTAGGCTAAATATTTAATATCATCCAAAAACTTTAAATGAATGTATCTCAATAACTTTTTTCTTGCGCTTTAGATATTGTAATTGCACCTACTTGTTAGTGCTACATCAGAAAAAGTTGAGATGATACTTTTTAAGTTCGGGCTTAGATTGGCAACAAAAACTAGGGAATACATTTTTTATTTCATCAGCTACTTACTTGTTAATGAATATTTTATTGTTGCGATAAAATTTATCCCTTAAATCTAGGGCGACGGTCGTTCGCCCGTAGCCAAGCGCACGCGACTGCTAGTAGGCGATGAAAACTCGACCCTGTTTACTCCTACCCGAGTTGAGTTTTTTTAAGCTATCTGCACACGCCGTCCCGAAAGATTTACAATCTTGAAACTCGGTATATGACCTGATATGTGGTCCATGACATACAAAAAAAAATCAGCCCGATCCGATAACCCGTTCTGTGTTAAAAAAACGCGTAAAAATCGACGAAAATCTTCCGTCTGGCTGGCTGGTTGGTTGGGTTTGGTTGGTTGGGGGGGGGGGGGATTCTGACAGAGAGGAATAAGAGCATACAGAGAAAACGGTACATCTTAGAATTATAAAAAACTTGGACCACACTTAGATGTACCTCAGACTCACATACTTCCGCCGAGAGACAAGCAATATTCCACCCTCAACACCCCCTAAATCATCCATTAAAATTAAAATAATTCATAGCTCTAACCCAAAATTGAATTTTTAATCAAATTAGTTATTAAAATTATGTTCTAATGTGTTTTAACCCAATCGGTCTAATCTCATTATATAAACCACATTTTGTCAACCCCCATCCCTAATAGTTTATATTATTTTTACTTTGATTTCCAGCATTCATCACGAAGACACCTAATGAGTTATCATCATGAAATTAGACATGATGGTACATAATAATATGAAAAATAATTCCCCGAGAGGCAAGCGATATTCCACCCCCAACACGCCCTAAAATTGGAATTATTCATAGCTCTAATCAAAAATTGATGTTTTATTCAAATTAGTTATTAAATCGGCCTATTCTTATTTCCTAAACCACATAATTTTAAACCCCCATCCCTTATAGTTTATATTATTTTTACCCTGATTTCCAGCATTCACCGTGAAGACACCTAATGAGTTATCAGCATGAAATTTGGCATGATGGTACATACTAATATGAAAAATAATTCGCCGAGAGGCAAGCGATATTCCAACCCCAACACCCCCTAAATCATCCCCTAAAATTGGAATAATTCATAGCTCTAACCTAAAATTGAATTTTTATTCAAATTAGTATATTATGTTTTAATGTGTTTTAACCCAATCGGCCTATTCTCATTTCCTAAACCACATTTTTTTAACCCCCATTCCTAATAGTTTATATTATTTTTACCTTGATTTTCAGCATTCACCATGAAGGCACTGAATGAGTTATCAGCATGAAATTTGGCATGATGGTACATAATAATATGACACATAATAATCCGCCAGCAGGAGGCAAGCGATATTGCACCCCCACTGTTCCCTACCACCCTTAACTTTGGGAAAAACGTTAGGTCGTATTTAATACAATTTTAATATTTTAATTGCTGAATAAAATTATGCTCAATGGGATATAGTCCGGTCAACAAATCATTCACACAAAACCCAAGACGACATTAATCATAGAAAATGTAATAAAAACATTGTATATTGCCAACTACATATTGTAAACAAAAACAAAAGATGGTAGCTTTTGTTTCTAGACAATCTGTTTAAAAGGCACTGTATCCACCTTTACACGTATTTCACGTATTTCACGCCTTGATATGAAACAAACAACAAAAAGATGTGATATCCCCCCCCCAAATACAAAATTTGTAAAAATAAAACGGCAGTCAAGTTCTCCTTCCAAAGTCTTCGGCTGTGACTGCTGTGAGATATAGAAGTTGAGCCAAGCATTTCATTCTTTCTCCCTGGTTTCGCATTGAAAAGAAGTAAGATCATTTCGCCTGTTGTCGAGCGCCAAGCCAACTATTTTCAACCACTTTTTAGAGTCCTCGTACCAAATTCAATGGCCAAGTAATTTTTTTTTATGATTTTGAGTTTAAAATTTTTACTTTTTTTACCACGAAAATGGTTGGCTTGGCGCTCGTCAACAGGCGAAATGATCTTACTTCTTTTCAATGTAAAACTAGGGAGAGAGAATGAAATGCTTGGCTCAACTTCTATATCTCACAGCAAATCACAGCCGAAGACTTTGGAAAGAGAGCTTGGTTGCCGTTTTATTTTACAATTTTTTGTATTTGGGGGGGTATTGCTTACTTAAAAAAATCAATATTTTAAAAGCAATTTGCACAATGTGCTCTCTAGTTATTATAAAGGCGGGTGTGTAGAATTATAAAAAAATAAAAAAATAAAAAAGCACTGAAAACAAAAAAGAAGATTGAATTTTAAGAAAAGCCTACAATTTAATCGAATGTATTAAACTAGGAAACGCTCAGTTGGACGCGTTGATAAGCGAGCACGTGCTATAGCTAGACCCACATTGCACATTTTTTTTTAAATTTTAAAATTTGCGACGTTCGCTGTCCACGGGGCCATGTTTCCATACTAGGAAAACGCTTAAGTCCCGCCGCGTTGTTGGATGAGCGTATTGGTGCATTGAGCTGCCATGTGTTATGCGGATTTTCTGTTGTTCTGTGAAAAAATTATTACTAAGTTCAAATTTTTTTTAATTAAATTAAATTTAATAAAAAATAAACTTAAATTTTTAATTTTTTTAATTAATCGTAATTTTAAAAAAAGAAAAAAAGAAAAAAATTGGGATTTTTATAAGAAATAATAATTATTCGATTGCGCTCAAATTTCACACGAATATATAAATTAATAAAATTAAGGTTCTGTGAAAAACTTATTACAATAGGATCAAGCATGTAGGTGTAATAAGTAAAAAAATTGTTTTAAAAATGAAAAAAAAACACAAAGTTTCTATTTTCATTAGAAATAATTTTTCGATTGTGCTCAAATTTCACACGAATATCTTTCGGATAAAACATGTAGATGTTATAAGTAAAATATATTTTCAAAAAATCGAAAAAATCGTAAAATTGCGATTTTATCACAAATTATTTTTCAATGGCGCTCAAAAACGTGGCAGTTTTAAGTTCAGAGATTTTGAAGGCCTCCATAAAATTTCATCGCAATTGGAGTATCGGTGTTTTGCCGGAATCGTGCTAACAAACAGACAAAAATACAGAAAGAAAGAAAGAAAGAAAAAAAAACATTCCGGATTTTTTTCTCCAGTGTAGTGAAATGGAATCTTCGCTTCGCTCGCTACGCTCGCTACGCTCATCCAATTATTGGCAAGGTATATGGGTAAGCCCGTGCGTAAACCTTCACTTTGTGAATAAAATCCACCGCCATCTAGAGGACCTTGACATCATTTCTTTGGGAAAACTATTTTAACTCTTTGATAATAAACTAGGAAAACGCTTAAAGGGGTATTTAACCGCTAAACTCAAAAAATATATTTCATTCAGGCTAACTAGTAATGAATTTAGCAATTAACAGAAAAATTATTGGGGCCACCATGACCTCCCAAAAAATTGTCAAACATGACATGTATCGAGCGAGGTCCCATCGGCAAAAATCTCCCTAAGAAATAACATGGGGACGATCTTTATGCCCCGTGACCTTGGAGGATTTTGATCCAAAAAAATATTGGCCATTATTGACGTACTCGACAGCCTTTTCTGTAAATTCTCTATATTTTGTTTTGTAATTTGGTCAAGTAGTTCGGTCAAAATATGCTGATTACCAAGATGAGGTGTGATTTTGGAATGCATATTTTTTGCGTGTTTGGAGGGTATATTTTGGGCACAGTTTCAAGACACGATGTTATAAAGGGGGCATTTTAGATTGTTACCATGCTCTTGTATCTATGTGGACCAAAAAAGAAGCAGTGTTAAAGCCGATTTAGGAAATTTTCCAAAACACCAATTTTCGCAAATTTCGGGATCAAAAAACTTAAAAAAAAAGTCGTCTAAAATCAGCTACAAGATATAAATTTTTTAAATGTAATTTAAGTGTAGTATTATGCTATACATCACGTGGTAAAAAAGTAATTTTTGTGGGTTTTTAGCCCCTTTAAGTCCCGCCGCGTTGTTGGATGAGGATGAGCGTAATTGGTGCATTGAGCTGCCATTTGTGTTATGAGGATTTTCTGTTGTTCTGTGACAAAATTATTACAAAGTCGAATAATTTTTTTAAATTAAATTAAATTAAATAAAAAATTGACTTTATTTTTTAATTTTTTTTTATGAATCGTAATTTTAAAAAAAGGAAAAAATCGTAAAATTGCGATTTTCATAAGAAATAATTATTCGATTGCGCTCAAATTTTACAAGAATATATTAATTCATAAAATTAAAGTTCTGTGAAAAATTCATTACAATAGGATAAAGCATGTAGGTGTTATAAGTCAAAGACTTGTTTAAAAAAAGAAAAAACGTGTAAAATTTCGATTTTCATGAGAAAGAATTTTTCGATTGCGCTCAAATTTCACACGAATATCTTAATTCATAAAATAAAGGTTTTGTGAAAAAATCATTAAAATCAAATTAAGCATGTAGGTGTTATAAGTCGAAGAAATATTTTAAAAATTGAAAAAATTCGTAAAATGGCGATTTTCATGAGAAATAATTTTCCGATTGCGCTCAAAAACGTGGCAGTTCTAAGTTCAGAGATTTCGAAGGTCTCCATAAAATTTCATCGCAATTGGAGTATCGGTTTAGCCGGAATCGTGTTAACAAACACACAATAATACAAACAGAAAAAAAAGAAGAAAAAAAAAAAAACATCCCGGATTTTTTTCTCCAGTGTAGTGAAATGGAATCTTCGCTTCGCTCGCTACGCTCGCTACGCTCATCCAATAATACACTGCTTCCTCGATAGTATTTTTATTACTTCTAGGTGGCAGTGCATAGTGACCAGAATTCTCGTGCGACTTTTCGTTGCTATGGTAACGTTACTTTTGTTATACTGTAATTTCCATCTACACTACTTAGGGCCGGTTGCACCAAGTTCAGCTCACGAGTTTAAACTCCGCGAGGCTCTTTGAACGAGAGCGCGCGTTTCACCACTGCTAATCTCGAGATCACCGCTATCTAATCTCGAGTTCTACTGAACGACCAAAATTACGCGTTCACTGGTGATCCCGTGCGTTGAACGAGAGAAACCAACATGGCCGGTGTTGTTCTGTCAAATTGATTTGAGGTGAAGATTTATTAGTTTTAAAACTAATCATTCATTATTAGATACCACTTGACGATAAGTGAATAGTAATGGCAGGTAACGTTTCTGATGTGGAATTCCCATCGGACGATGACGAGGATATAGTTGATTTTATGCAAAGGCAACAAAAACGTCCCGGGTCATCAAGGTACGACGCAAATATTTCGATAGTTTTCAACACGATTCTGCTTATTCGGTTCGAGAGGTATTAAAACGCAAAGAACATTAATTATAGTTCTTAACTGACGAGTGAGTAGGCCTAGGCCCCTGCCATAGAAATAAAAGCCCATGCCCTAGGCCTAGGCTAGGCCTACTAGCCTAGCCTAGAGCATAGGCTAGGGCTGAGGCCCTAAACCTTTGGTGGTAGGGCCAAGGCACTAGGCCAGCTAGACCTAGGCCCCTAGCCCATATTTTGATAGGCGTTAGGCCCCTAGCCCTAGGCTAGGTTATCTAAAACTTGACAAGCATAGGCAAGTAGTAGGCCTAGGCCCTTCTAGGCCTAGCCAAGGATTGTAGACGCAGTGCAGCCAAGCCAAGGAGGCTATGCGTAGGTCTAGGCTAGGACTCTAGGCCCTTGAAATAATATCCTTACCAATGACTTAGGTCGGCTACATCGTAGGCCCTACTCGTAGTAGTAAATATATAACAGTCAATATTCAAATATAAATTTGATGTTGGCCTAGCTACGGTAGGCAAGGCCAGCAGTCAATATTCAAATATTCATTCAGAGTTAACTGCCATGCAGCTGTAGATCCATCTCTTCATTGCAATTTGTTGAACACACTCTGCCTGTGGTAGGCATAGGCCTACTGATAGACCTTATTTTGCTACAGTTCAAACTTCCTGCTCTGACAAATAGTAGGCCTACATTCGTCTTGAGCAAGTGTCCTTTATTATAGGATGCAAAGCCTTATTGACTGCCAACTCTACAGAATAGGCATAGGCCTAAACGGTAGGGCCTACATTATGTGAATAGTGGGGTAGGCACATCTAGGTCAAGCCTTTAGGCTACACTCCAATATTCCAAGGTTAGGTAGGCTACCCGTCTGGGCCCGGGGTAGAATTTGGCCCAGGGTATACCTCTGCCGATCATAAGAGGCAACATAAGAGGCCATCATGTAATGTAAAGTGCTACTGTATATCGAATGGAAATAAAACCTTCTACCCTACTACATGTTCATTTTCCAACCTCCTTGTAGTTTTACCGGATATATCTATGGAATTAATTTAGGAACGCACAAATGTTCTCCTACCTGAAGTAATGAACTTTGGGTAACTATTTCTCCTTGGTAACTGGAGGCTTTCTAGTCTCCTTCAGATGCCTAGGTGGGCATGTGAGTAGATAGTACCGGAAACTACTAACCGTATGGGCATTGGTATCATTTGTAATAAAATTTGCAAAAAATTTGCAAAATTTGCATTTGTAATAAATTGTATGCTATAGGCTTACATTATTATGTTAGCAAGGGCCAAGGTAGCATTAAATGATGAGAATGAAAGAGATTTTATCGTAGTTAACAAGTCAACAGCATGCAGGATTATACATCGGGTCACCGCTGCAATTGCTGTTCTACGACCATTGTACATTAACCTCCCAAATGATCCAGTGGCATTGAAAATTATCCAACGGAATTTGAAATGTGGTTATCGGTTGTCTCTCATTGAACTGAAGAAGAAGAATCTGAAGATTACTGTATGTGATTTGAAAATCAGTTTTTATTACTGAATACCTAGAAAAAATAATAAATAAATAAATACAAATATAATAAAATGTGTTTCTATATTTCATGTAGGTCTACTGTATTGTATTTTTATTTTATTTATTTTAATTTTATTTATTTATTGTTTTAACACATTGATGTGTTATAGGTTGCTAAAAGAGGGCAAAGCCCCATTCACATTTTAGTGTTTAGCAACCTACTCAATACTTATACTAATACATTGTAATTAAATTAATTAAAAACACATTATACAATAATAGAAAACCATGTATTGTGTATAGCCTATATAGAATAATGAATACCTGCTGAAATAATACAGACCCTGATTGCTTCTGCTGAATACAACTTAAAAGGTAAGTGGGTCATAGGCCTACTAATATCTTTATGTGCCAAACTTAGAGCCAAAATATTCAAATTTATATTATAGCCTTTCTTAACTTATCAAGGGTTTTATATAGGAACCAAAAATGTCCATCTTCTTAGATATTAAACATAATCGTCAAAAATAAATAAAATAAATAATAAATAATCATAAACGTAATCATGTTTTTTAAATTATTATTTGTCAATAAAAATAATTAGACATATGCCATTGTGTTCGAAATAATATAATTGTGCTGGTTGATTGGTTGTGCAGAAAACATCTCAATTTCCAAGCGTCAGCGGTTGTCACTTATCACTCTTATCAGTGCTTGATAGTAAAGTCTGTACAAGAGAGGCCCTAGTCAAATATTAGGCAATTGTAAACAGTTTACCATTTTGCTTGTTGGGGCGGCCGCCTCTAATTTCTAGGACTAGGATGTGACATGATAAGCTCACATAATCAATCAAATAAAGCTCACTTTTAGACCAGACTTAGAATATAATATGATGGTTGGTTATAATATTTTTATAATGTTGTGTGGATCTTATCCCATATCAAGAATTATAGCATTGCATGCCGTCTTACCTATTTAATTTATATATTCAGAGTCATTGTCATATTATGCGTTGTCAAGCGGATTGGCTGTACTGGGTATCAACGCTAATATATTTTCCTCAATGGGGCCTACAGTCGCTATTTGGGCCAGGTTGCCTATTGAAAAATGGTAATTAAAATTAATACTAGAATACATTTTTGTGGAAGCATAGGGCCTTACAAGTTTTCGTTTTTCGTTTGTGTTAAATTAAATATAATACCAAGTAGGCCATACATATTGTAAAACATACGCGCTTTGCACCTCCCCCCCCCCCCCCCCCCCCCCCCAAACGATTTCCCACAAAACATTGTAAAATGCTTTTGGACTCCCCCATGACCGAACAAGTGCCAAGGAGGGCCTCGGCCAAGGCCTACACCAATAGGTTTTATGATCGGACAAACTATTGCAGGCCTAACATAAATAGGCTTTCCCCATTGTAAATAATAAACGTCAAAATAACAAAAGTATACCTAGTCTAGTCTAAATTGAAAACCGGAAATCGTAGGCCTTGCTGGCCTAAAGGCGTAAACATTACAGGAAGGAAGTAAAACAAACCAAGTAGTAGGCCTACCATAATATTATTGGATTGGTGACTTTAAACATTGATAAAAGGAGGGTACCCTCTTTAACTAATAAAAGCAAACTTAGACCTACCTGTTCTAATAAATTCCACCTTTTCATCTCCCACTGCTTTCCTAGCTATTTTCTTTTCATTATCGTAGCAAGTGTCTTTGAAATAGCCCGCGAATTTTTCAACCAATCACGTTGCTCGTTACAAGGCGCAATCCGAGCAGCGCCGAACTCAAACGAACTTGTTGCTTGAACTCGAGTTCAGTTGATCTCGTCGTGGTGGAACGCGACGGCTTGAACCTAGCTCGTGATCTCGAGTTCACTTGAACCTCTAGATCAACTGAACTCGAGTTCAGCGCGTGTTGGTGCAACCGGCCCTTATCGGATCAAAATAAAAATAACATATTCGTGACCGGACGGACATTCTAAATGATTTGGCCACCTCAGATTTTGTCGCCGTTTAGTTTAAAAAAAACTTTCGATCGATTAACTTTAATGTTACTTTTTAACTTTTTGAACGATTTTGCCACAAAACTAATGGCATTCAATCGAGATCGAAGCTTGCGGATGGTCCAAACTTCAACTCGATCCGAGCCTCCGTTCGAACGTTATGGCGAGACATACAAACAAACAACCAAAAACAAAAACAAAAACAAAACCAGTGACAATTTTTTCCGACAGAGTCAAATGAAAACGCTCGCTTCGCTCGCTTAAAAACTACCCCCCCCCCCCCCAAAAAAAAAGGAAAAAATTGTTTTAAATGGTATGCAAGCACGTACTCAAATTTCATTATTGAAGTGTAGGCCTACATACTAGCAGATATAGCCATTTCAGTGTCTTTTCTCCTTAACCCATAGGAGTACTATTTAATTTATTTCAGAAATTCAGGTTTTTAGGGTCCAGTATGAAATTGTAATTTTAACTGATAATTTCAATATTTTTTTTTGGGTCAATAATTCGAAATTTTTGGCAAATTTTGGATTTGACGTTGCACATTAATTTTAAATAAAACAGTTATTTTCTATTCTTGTCTGGAAAGATGTTTTTTCTTATTTTTTCAGAAGTGTGTAACATTTTTGTAGTTAAAAAATTACTTAGATTTTAAAAATTTATCTCTGTTTTGTTCTTTTCCACCCTTTTGGATTGGATGAATAGAATTCATACTAGCCATGTGTTTCTCAAGATTTCTAATTTTGAACGACAAATATTTCAAATATTTTGAGACAATTTTTTTGACAAAATGTTTGAATTTTTGTATTTTTTGCACCCCTTTGAAGTTTCCCCGAAAAATGGACGATTAGGACTATTCGAAGTACTCCAATGGGTTAATGTCCATGTAACATAAATGAACGTTGTAGCCCCACCCGTTTGGTCTGAATCGCTGGCCGAGATAACTTTGAGGATTCCGTTTGTGCTCTATTCTGTGTAGCCACTTTGAGCATGTTTCAAGTCATTTTTCACCAAGAATGAATGTTAGTACCCCAACCAAATTTAGTATGTGTTGTCAGGTACCTCCGATTTTGATAGTTTTCAAGTTCACATCACGTTTCATGACGGCTGGGTGGCACCTCGAAATCACCCCAACTCTGCTTGCGGTATAAGGTGCACGCCCGAGTGCGCCCGAGTGTGTACGCACCGCGGCTTGGATGCGGCGCCCTAACGGACACCTAAATATGAAAGTATGAGAAAGCTGACATAATTTAGGGTGAGATACCTTGGATTTGAGGATAAAAAGGGTCAGGCTTTGTAATTAATACAAGGCATCTAGGGATTTTCCAGGTTGTGGAAAAATCAATAGTTTCCTTAAAAATGGGATTTATAAAGGTAGGGGGATCATGATAGGAAATTTAAAAGAGATATTATTAAGACAGATGTAGGAAAATTTTCATTTATTAATAGAACAGTATATATGAATGGAATTCGTTACCTGAGAGCACTGTACAGAAAGATGGGCTAATACATTTTTAAAGTTCTTTGGAAAATTTGTAAATTAATTATATTATGAAAATGTATATTATTTTAGTATTTTTTTAATGTTAATATTGAACCTTACCACCATACAAAACTTTGTATACCTATGCCAATAAATAAATGTAAATGTAAATGCACACCTTTTGTAACTTCATTACATCTTCAAGGTCTGCTTGATTACCGCTATTATTTTACTTCTTTATTCTCTTGTTGAAGGTTGTTTTTTTTTTGTCGTATTGTGAGGTTGCATTGAGGTTATAAAACGAGGGAGCAAAGATACTGAGTATCTCCATTCAACTCAAACGACGCTTATTCTGTGAGTCTGTCGGTGGGTCTGTCTGTCTTATCTGTCTGTCTGAGTGTGTGTACATCGAAAATCAGCCGAATCGCTGAACAGATTGCGCTGAAATTTCAAACAGACATCCGGTACGAATTTACTGAGAACTGTTAACAAAATCAGCTAGATCCATTGCGATTTAAACACACAATAAATAAAAATGTGATTTTTCAATACATCGATAGCATTTGTTTAGATTTTTCATATGTAAAAAAGGCCACAGCCTGCGAAAGTCGCTATCAGTTTAAAATATCTCAAAGCCTTCAAATTCCAACTCGACACCTTCTCGCGGTTTGGCCCGTGAATAGGGGAGTTTCACTCCCTGAAACTAATGGCGAGCTCTGGGTCGTCGTCGAGGAACCCCTTCCCTTTGACTACCTCCCCGACGGCGTGGCGACGACAAAGACAACACGGACGAATGATGACACAGACGGAGACGACCACGACGTAGGGGAACCCCTGTCCTCCCCATATGCTTGTAGCTGGTTCTGACCAGCACAAGCCTGTCCACCTATTGTCCCCCCGCGTCATCCCTAACGTCCCTCCCTTCGTCTCGATTAGCCAAGTTGCATAAATATGAGACGTAAAGCAATATCCAATCAAAAATCAAAGTCGGTTTCTTCTTCATTTGGTTTTGCTGCCAATATGTCATTCTCTAAAGCGATGTCATTATTCTTGTTTGATTTATAAACTAATTTAGGAGGGACAACTCTGAAATTCCTAACTTCTATAGTTTTCATTAAAAAAAATCTGTTTTTTTGTGTGTATGTAACTAAGAGATTAAAGTAGTAAAAATACAATTTTTATTATTTATTTATTTATTTATTTTATTTTTTACGGGTGACTGGTTCTAACCAGCATAGGATTTTCCTCCCTATATCCCTTGGCTTAGAGTGTTTAGACTAGAGTGGCGCATTATAACTAAACGTTTGACGCGCCCTGAAACCAACCAAACCAACTAAACGTTTGACGTTCCCTGAAACCAACCAAACTCGCTCACTCGTCTAATAACTACTTTGGCGTCTACTTTATTATTATTTATAGTGTTTATGTGATGGATACAAAAGTTGCTTTCAACTCCCAACTCAACTTAAATTTATCTAGGTGCCCGTTAGGGCGCCGCAGCCAAGCCGCGGTGCGCTACACACTCAAGCACCTTATACACCAAGCAGAGTTGGGGTGATTTCGAGGTGTTACCCAGCCGTCATGTAACGTGATGTGAACTTGAAAACTATCACAATCGAGGGGATTTAGGTACCTGACAACACATGCCAAATTTTATTGGGGTACGATTATTCCTTCTTGGTGAAAAAATGGCTTGAAACATGCTCAAAATCACTTTAAGGATGTTAGCTACTGCTACTGCTACTGCTAACATCTAATACGTCAGTTTCAATCGGCCCGCGATTCTGACCAGACGGGTGGGGCTACAATGTTCATATTTTACATGGACATTAAGGTTATAGTAATATAGTCTCTTTTGAAAAAAAAAGTTGAAAAAGTTTGCTGGAAGGCTTCCAAATAAAGGTTTTAAAATAAGCCTTATACACTAGGCATACAATCAACAAGTAACTATAGTTACTTGACACTTGTTGGCGGTACAAGCAGAGTTAGGCGGGAAAGTGCGATAAGTAAACAAATATAGCGGACATTTTAAATTTTTCTTCTTTGTGTGGAACGAGAAAAGGTGTCATTATACTCTCATAAAACAAATCAGAAACCGTCCCTGGCCTAGGCCCAGATGTAGAAAATTATTTATAATACAACAGTGTAGGTCTAAAGTTCCATTAGGCTATAGGACTAGATAAATAAATACTTACACTACATGTTTGACAAGCCCTAGGCCTTTCTTAGCCAACCCTAGGCCAGCACAACCTTGTTTTGACACACTTCCCGCACAAATAACTAGTTTTGATTACTACAAGCCTAATGCAGACAAACAATGGTATGATAGTCCTAGGCTATTCCAAAATTTACGGCAATAATAAGCCTTTTCTTTTCTATTAATCAACTCACGCAATCTCCTGTCACTTTTAATGAAAATGTAAAACAAAAGATGGTGAAAATTTAAGTAGTATCTATGCTTTTGATTATCTGATGATTTACATGGCTGTGGATGCAGTGAAATAGGTGTAAAATAACATTAGTTGTGCGTTTGTTGTTACATGGGAAAGTTTTAATTGGATGTGAGTTGCCTAGACTTAAACCAGTCCTTATACCGTCGTTATACCATGGTTATACACCTATACCCAGGATGTACATGAATCCGGGCCTAGACATTTTACATCCTATTGGTATTGCTAATACCATAAAAATTAAATCAACTTTGATAAAAATATAATATTTTAACAAATAATTTGTAATGGAACTTGAAAAAGTAATGAGATCACACACATACAAAAAACTTGTAGAAATACAGCCAAACCTTACACACTCAAAAGAGTAATGAGATCTAAAAAAAAGGGCCAAGCTCATCTACCCCTCCACATTTGCGCATTCTTAATTCATAAACGTACAGTGTCCCATAACAGCATCTCGAAAAGCTTGGCAAAATAGAATTTGCGTGTTTACGTTTAAATTAATTAGAAAAAAAGAACTTGGAATAAACTATTACGTTAAATTAATAATCGCAAATTCTATTTTGCCAAGCTTTTCGAGATGCTGTTATGGGACACTGTACGTTTATGAATTAAGAATGCGCAAATGTGGAAGGGTAGATGAGCTTGGCCCTTTTTTTTAGATCTAATTCCTTTTGAGTGTGTAAGGTTTGGCTGTATTTCTACAAGTTTTTGTTTATTGTGTGTGTAGTTTAATGCACAAATTATAATAAAAATATTATTATGTATTTTTTATTTTGCTTTCATCTTTGTCCATCTTGTTCATGTCCCGAAAAGGACAATGTATGGAGCTGACTACGACATCCTCCTTTGCCTAGCCCTTCCAACGCTTTGCTAATTCACATCAGGCACAATGAGAAGGTTTTAAAATTCCGCCATAAAGATTCCGCCGCCTCATCACTGCGCTGCCTTTCTGGAAACGTGGTGTATACTGCGTGCCACTGACAGCTAGTTGACAGTTTACAGCATTGTTTACAGGTTAGAGTCTTGTTAGAGTAGGCCTAGAATGGAGTAGGCTACCTAGTAGGGAATACTGTTGTTTGAACCCTAAAACGAAAAGTAAACGTTTTGAAACCTCGTCCTAAGGCTAATCTAACTGCTAGGCCTAGGCTATACTACCTAGCCCTATTAGGTAAGTTTAAAATAGGCCTAATGCCCAGAAACCGTAACCCGTGCTTGTATTATGAACAGCGTTTGTGTCGTCCAGCCGCTTGCCCTTGCGGTTGGTTGGTAGGGCCTAGGCCCTAGATGTCCTTGTCTTGACGATGTACAATATTTGTTCACAGGGAAGGTAGGCCTAGTTGACTCTCCCAATCCAGAGGTAATAATAATATTGTTAAACATACGCGCTTCGCGCCCCTTAGGCCTAGGCCTAGGCCTACCTACCTATGCTTTTCCCCTAAAATTGCATTGTTAAAAAGTTGACTAACCCCAACCAAAGAAGTGCCGCCTACAGTTTGTCCACCATATCCTGAGCCCGGCGTTTTAGGGTTCAAAGAAACTAGGATGTCGCCTGCTCTATTATGAAAGGTTGTAAACCCGTCCGAATTTGACGGGAAGGATGGGCCTCTCCGTAATAACAAAGTACAATCACATCCGATGCAAGTTGGTTGCAACCTCCCGAGTACTATCGAAAACCACTTGCATGTAGGCCAGGGTTTAGTGGTTTACTCTTCTTGCTGCGCCTACATTACTATAATGCAACGCAAGATCAACGTTTCAATTACACTCGCTCCATCAATATCATCCCCATACAGGATATAGGGCCAAGGTCGCACTGGACGTGACTTTACTTTACTTTACTGCTCTGCGAAGTCCACTTCAGTTACAATGCGACCACCACAGCCTGCGCTCTTTGAACCCACAAAAACGCCGGGCTCAGGATATGGTGAGACAAAGTTGTAGGTAAGGCTAGCCCCTAGGCTAGGGCCTAGGGCCTAGGCCTAGGGCCTATCAGTTCTCAGTGGTAAATAGACTAGCCTAGGCCTAGGCCTAGGAAGTGCAAAAGATAATTATGATCAGTTCCACTTCCGTATCATGGGCAAACAGATAAAGTAACTTACAAAATGGCTTAGACCTACCCCTAGGCTAGGCCCCTAGGCCTACTCTACATCTCTGGTGGTGGCCTCCTACGGCCTAGGCCTAGCCTAGCACACATTAACATTTCACAACGGCGCTTAGGCCTACATAAGAAAAGTGCAAAAAGTACAAATATCGCAAATTGTCAACTACAAGGTAGGCCTACGCTAGAGGTTGGAGTAGGGTAGGCCTAGTTGTTAAAAACTTTTTATGAGCTTCTGGGTCTACTGGCTCGGCTAGGCCTTGAGGTTGGTCTACCGGACGAGGGCTCGCCATTAATCAATGGATATATATAGCGCGGCATTCCAATGCCTAGTGCGCAGTAAACGGCGAGACATGTACAAGCATAACAGTAACATAGTAGGGGTAGCCCTAACATCGAAAAGTGAAATTAATAAATTTCATTAAAAAAATACGTGCACCGCCTTAAAAATACATTAATAAGAACACCAATGGGCCTACCTCATAAGCTGGTAGGCCTATAGTGTTGGGTGGGGAAAGATTGATAGTGAGGCTAGTGAGCCAACAGAAAGCTTTGGGCTTAGGATTGGAAAGCCTAGCCTAGAAAGAGTTTGGCAGTCATGTAGAGTTGAAGGTCACATAACAAAATCAAATAGGCCTACACTAATAAATAACATTACGACAGAACGATTCCGCTTGAACAGCCTTGTTCCCCCCCGTCGGGGTTGAGAGAATACGTAACTGACTAGGCCCTAGGCCTAAATAAATAGCTACTAGGCCTATTTAGTATTTACAAATACTAGGCCTATGTAGGCCTACAAGAGGTGCAGTTGGCGGTGGAGAGGGGAACTAGGGAAGGTCAGCCAGGTAGGCACCGTACAGTAGACCTAGTTCTCTGTTACACTTACACCCCAAGGTTAGCATTCTACAGGTTGAGGTTGGGAGGCTTGCATGAGCTGGTATCCATTTGTTGCAAGCCAGTTCCCACTTCCTGAGCTCTCTTTCACTGCAGCTAGGTGGCAAGGCTTTGATAATGCTGGCATTGAAGCAGTCATTAAAGCTTAGGTTTTGAGTGGCTGCGTGTGTACCGGTAGTGCCTTTGGTTTGTCATTGATGCACACTGTGTCGTGCGGCCATGCCTGTGCCCGTTCATTCTTTGCTTCAGTTCAGACTTCAGAGTGCTGGTGCTTGGTGGTTAGGCTTATGTAGGCGGAGGCTTACTCTGCGGGGCAGTGCAGTCATCTCATTTGGTAAGTTACTAGGCCTAGTACTCTAGTAGCACACCGTCAAGTGCCATGCATGGGCCATGGACGATTATCTTAACGTCCGCGCTTGGGCCATGCCCAACACTTGTAGATGGGCCCCATGCAACGTTTTGGCCGCGAGTACAACCAAAACCATCGATGGTTTTTAAACATGGCACTTGCATGGTTAGCACCAATTTGCCATGCAGGACACAAACAAGGTACCGTACTCGTACTTGTCAGTACCATGCGTGCCAATCGCGTATGGCCCATACGTGTAGGTCGCACATGGGCCAATAATTCCCTGTGTCCCCTTCTCCTGGCATAGTTACAACCTCACTCTTTATAATGCTTATTTTCATACCTGCTTCTTCTATGTTTCTATTCCACAAGTCTATATTTATATATCTTTGGCATTAAATTATTTACATTATTTATTAAGGACAACAAATAACAATACATAGTTAGGCCTACAGTTAAACAGTTTTCACTGTGTTCCCTAGTCCTTTTTCGGTTTACACACTAGTTCTTACTAAAAGTATTTAACACTAGGAAACGCTCAGTTGGGCGCGTTGATAAGCGAGCACGTGCTATAGCTAGACCCACATTGCACATTTATTTAAATTTTAAAATTTGCGACGTTCGCAGTCCACGGGGCCATGTTTCTAATATTATTTATTATTGGCAAGGTATTTGGGTAAACCCGTGGGTAAACCTTTACTTTGTGGATAAAATCCACCGCCATCAAGAGGACCTTGACATTATTTCTTTGGGAAAACTATTTTAACTCTTTGGTAATTGGATGAGCGAAGAGAAGACTTCAATTTCACCGACCCCCCAAAAAATTAAGCTCGGGTGTTTTTTTTTTTTTTTTTGTTTGTTTGTTTGTTTTTCCGTCTGATTGTTCGCTCTCTACCGGGCAAACGGCATATCCGATCTTGATGAAAATTTGAGGGGACCTTCGAAATCTCTGAGACTTGCTACGTTTTTGGATAGGCCTACAATCGAAGAAATATTTCTCATGAATATCGTACTTTTACGATTTTTTTCGATTTTTAGTGCGATATTTTCGTGACATTTGGACCGATTCTGACCAAACGGGTGAGGCTACAACGTTCAAAATTCACATGGACATTAAGGTAGGCCTAATGGGGGATGTAGGCCCTATTGCTTTCTGAAAGAAAAAGTTGAAAAAGTTAGCCAGAATATAGTCTATAGAAATAAAGCTTTTAATATAGTTTTTTGATTTTTTGTACAATATTTTCGTGCCATTTGGGCCAATTCTGACCAAACGGGTGAGCTACAACGTTCATATTACCTATACATGGACATTAAGGTTTGGTGATGTAGTACCTTTTGAAAGAAAAAGTGGAAAAAGCTAGCCAGAATTCATAGAAATAAATCTTTTAATATAAGTTTTTTACGTTAAATAATACCAATTAACAAGACACAATACGTAGGCAGCAAAACAAAGCACTTGCAAAAGTAAAGATATCCCACGCAAACTAAAAACTTTAAAAAGCTCATCCATCAACGCGGCGGGATTTAGCGTTTTCCTAGTAACAACTAATACACTGCTTCCTCGATAGTATTTTGATTACTTCTAGGTGGCAGTGCATAGTGACCAGAATTCTCGTGCGACTTTTTGTTGCCATGGTAACGTTACTTTTGTTAAAATGTAATTTCCATCTACTCTACTTATCGGATCAAAATAAATTAGCATATTCGTGACCGGACGGACATTCTAAATGATTTGGCCACCTCAGATTTTGTCGCCGTTTAGTTTTAAAAAAAAACTTTCGATTAACTTTAATGTAACTTTTTAACTTTTTGAACGATTTTGCCACAAAACTAATGGCATTCAATCCAGATCGAAGCTTGCGGATGGTCCAAATTTCAACTCTATCCGAACCTCCGTTCGACCGCTATCATGAGCCAAAAAAGCTGCGCGTCTTTCCGTTGCCATGGTAACGGTACTTTGTTATAATGTAATTTCATCTAGCCTACACTACTTATCGGATCAAAATAAAATTAACATATTCGCGACCGGACGGACATTCTAAATGATTTGGCCACCTCAGATTTTGTGTCTGTCTAGTTTGAAAAAAACTTTCGATTAACTTTAAATGTAACTTTATTACAACGCTTATTAGCTTCATGTGTTTGTCTGTCTCCCTGGACGGAATCTTATAATCAATATTTCACCCACTTCCCAATGTCCGATCGAGCTAAAATTTTTCACACTACGTATTCTTGATGACAATAGAGAATTAAATTTACGATTCCTAATAATCAATTAATCTCGTAATAATAATTAAGTTTTATTGGGAACGATGTTCACCATTCCCAATGCGATCGAGCTGAATTTTTCACTATACGTATTCTTGATGACAATAGATGAATCAATTAACAGATTACTAATTAATCAATTAAATTTTTGTAAAAATTAACGAAAC